>SJYC01103343.1:0-12412 GCA_006408675.1 Madoqua kirkii
GAAGGCTGAGCACTGAAGAATTGATGCTTTTGAACTGTGGTGTTGGAGAAGACTCTTGTGAGTCCCTTGGACTGCAAGGAGATCCAACCAGTCCATTCTGAAGGAGATCAGCCCTGGGATTTCTTTGGAAGTAATGATGCTAAAGCTGAAACTCCAGTACTTTGGCCACCTGATGCGAAGAGTTGACTCATTGGAAAAGACTCTGATGCTGGTAGGGACTGGGGGCAGGAGGAGAAGGGGACGACCAAGGATGAGATGGCTGGATGGCACCACGGACTCGATGGACGTGAGTCTGAGTGAACTCCGAGAGATGGTGATGAACAGGGAGGCCTGGCGTGCTGCGATTCATGGGATCGCAAAGATTCAGACACGACTGAGCGACTGAACTGAACTGAACTGAAGATCTTTTTTGTATAGTTCTTCTGCGTATTCTTGCCACCTCTTCTTGATATGGTCTTCTTCTGTTAGGTTCATACCATTCCTGTCCTTTATTGTGCCCATCTTTCCATGAAATGTTCCCTTGCTATCTCTAATTTTCTTGAAGAGATCTCTAGTCTTTTCCAATCTATTGTTTTCCTCTGTTTCTTTGTATTGATCACTGAGAAAGGTTTTCTTATCTCTCCTTGCTATTCTTTGGAACTCTGCATTCAAATGAGTACATCTTTCCTTTTCTCCTTTGCCTTTCATTTCTCTTCTTTTCTCAGCTATTTGTAAGGCTTCCTCAGACAACCTTTTTGCCTTCTTGCATTTTTTTTCCTTGGGGATGGTTTACATCATGGCCTTGTGTACAATGTCACAAATCTCCATCCATAGCTCTTCAGGCACTCTATCAGATCTAATCCCTGGAATCTGTTTGTCACTTCCACTGTATAATCATAAGGGATTTGATTTAGATCATACAAGAATGGTCTAGTAGTTTTCCCTACTTTCTTCAATTTAAGTCTGAATCTTACAATAAGGAGTTCGTGAATGATCCACAGTCAGCTCCTGGTTTTGTTTTTGCTGACTGTATAGAGCTTCTCCATCTTTGGCTGCAAAGAATATAATCAATCTGATTTTGGTGTTGACCATCTGGTGAGGTCCATGTGTAGAGTCTTCTCTTGTGTTGTCGGAAGAGGCTGCTTGCTATGACCAGCTCATTTTCTTGGCAAAACTCTATTAGCCTTTGCCCTACTTCATTTTGTACTCCAAGACCAAACTTTCCTGCTACTTCAGGTATTTCTTGACTTCCTGCTTTTACATTCTAGGTCCCTATGATGAAAAGGACATCTTTTTGGGGGTGGTAGTTCAAGGTCTTGTAGGTCTTCATAGAACTGTTCAACTTCAGCTTCTTTGGCATTAATGATTGGGTCATAGACTTGGATTACTGTGATATTGAATGGCTTGCCTTGAAAACAAACAGAGATCATTCTGCTGTTTTTGAGACTGTACCCAAGTACTGCAGTTTGGACTCTTGTTGACTATGAGGATTACTCCATTTCTTCTAAGGGATTCTTGCTCACAGTAGTAGATATAATGGTCATCTGAGTTAAATTCGCCCATTCCATTCCTTTTTAGTTCACTGATTCCTAAAATGTTAATGTGCACTCTTGCCATCTCCTGTTTGACCACTTCCATGGACCTAACATTCCAGTTTCCTATGTAATATTGCTCTTTACAGCTTGGACTTTACTTCCATCACCAATCACATCCACAGCTGGGTATTGTTTTCGCTTTGGCTCCATCTCTTCATTGTTTCTGGAGCTATTCCTCTACTCTTCTCCAGTAGTGTATTGGACACCTACCAACCTGGGGCGCCCACCTTTCAGGGACTTATCTTTCTTTTTGCTTGTTCATATAGTTCATGGGGGGTTCTAAGGCAAGAATACTGAAGTGGCTTGCCATCCCCTTCTCCAGTGGACCACGTTTTGTCAGAACTCTCCACCATGACTCGCCCGTCTTGGGTGGCCCTGCACAGCATGGCTCGTAGTTTCACTGAGTTGGACAAGGCAGTGGTCCGTACGTTAGTTTGGTTAGTTTTCTGTGCCTGTGGTTTTCATTGAGTTTGCCCTCTGATGGATGAGGACAAGAGGCTTGTGGAAGTTTCCTGATGGGAGAGACTGACTGTGGGATGTTGGCGGCCAGCGTGAGGAACTCCACCCATGGCAAAGGTCATGAGGAAGGGGGCTTCGGCATACCTACGCAAAGGCGTGATCAAGCCTCAGGAAACCCCCTGCTCCCGAGCATCTAACCCCCAAACCAGAGTCTGTCCTGTACTCTCACCTACGGGGGCCTCTCCCCCATAACCGGTTCTCTCTGAGAAGGAGTAAATGTGCAGCTCCAAGGCAGTAAAAATTCCTGGGTGTGACTAGAGTGTTTCAACTTACGGGACTCCTCTGAAGGTTATCTAGCCTGTCTGTGTAGGTTCCTCCGGCCACAACAGCCCTCCAACCTTGAGAGGCATGAGATGTTTTGACTTACTAAAGGCAAATTCTTGTGGGAAGTTAGAAATTATTAGTATAGTGGGTTGGTTAGGAATTATATTGGTAAAGGGTTTTTTCATTTGTTGTGTCAATAATTGCTGCTAATTCCTTGCCCTAAGTGGGACAAGGGCGTCTCAGGTTAAGCCTCTCTGCGGACACATGATTGTTTACTACCTCTCAACCATAAACAGCACAGAGAGTTTTGGAGTACTTTGAGAGTCTTAATTAACATAGGGCTTTAAGGTACCTGGGAATATATTAATCAATGTATTTGGAATATAGAAAAGGAAATATAGTCGTTTTTGGTGTTAGCAATATTAGACTTTTTGAGTTAATGAATTTTCTCTTTTGTAATAGATTACTGTACTTTGTTATAAATCACTGTGTCTTTGCTATGCAAAAATGTAACCTTATCACTATCTTAAGACTAAATAGATTGTAAAGGGAATATTGGTGAAAGGATTTTCATTTGTTGGACTGATGTTTGCTGCTAGATCTCCATATTCCCTGCCCTTATAATAAATATAACTAGCATATAGGAGAAATAAGCACTAACCTTTAAGCATATAGGAGAAATAAGTATTAACCTTTAAGACTAATCATGTTAACCTTGGATTAAATAAATTCCTTTCTTGATTGTAACTCACTACACCCTCACCCTATAGGAATGCAACCTTATTTGGAGGGTGGTGCCTGGTTTAAGAAAAAACACGCTTGGAAAAAATAAGTTTTCGGTTATCAGAAAAAAAGGGTTGTAAATGTCAGCAGGCAGAAATGGCTTAAAGATGATGTAAAACCCCTAAGACCTTTTTTTATGTAAAGCACCTGATTTTGATAACGGTCAGGACTGCTGATGCCCGCGTGACTCTGTATTCTTCCCTATATGTAACAAAAGGTATATAAGAAAATCAGAAAAATAAAGAAAAGGGATCAGTTCCTGGAAAGACTGACTCCTCCATGTTGTCCATTCTTGCTCCCCGTTTTTCTGGCTGAATTCCCATCTGGACCATGGATGCTATTCCATGTGAACCAAGTTATTCAGTCTCTTTTTCTCCACTAATTTTCCTACTACACTATGCGTTTCTAATCTCTCTCTCTATGTGTAACTAAATATGTATTTTTCTAAAGAGGACACCATCACCGTCTCACCTTCGAATCACCCTGGATCTACTGGGGCTGGACCCCGGCAATGAGGGAATCTGGGTCTTGTTCTGATGGATGGGACCGTGCTCAGTAAATCTTTAATCCAATTTTATGTTGATGTGGGGGGCTGTGTTCCCTCCTGATGTTCGGCCTGAGGTCAAGCTATGGCAACTTCCTTCAAAAGGACTTATGCCTGCGCTGCTGTTATCAGTGCCCTGACCCCACAGCAGGCCGCTGTCCACCCTCGCCTCCACCAGAGACTCCTGGACACTCACAGGCAAGTCTGTCTCAATACCTTTAGACCATGAAACTTTTGTGCCTTGTTTTATGTCCCTGGATACGATCCAGTGTTTCCTAGTTTGAAATCTATGGAAACTTGAATCGAATTTGTACCCTGCTATTGTGTTAAAACTGTGTAAATCTTAATTTTGTTGAATTGCTTCATGGTACTTTTCAAGTCTACTATAGTCTTCTACTTTTCTGTCTATTCATTCTATTAATTTTTGAGAGTTTCAAACTCCAAATAAAAATTTTAGTTTACCTACTTAAGAAAATAATTGTAATATATAGTGGAACTATATGTAACTTTTTTCTGTATTTTCCAGATCTGTAATGTGTTCATACATTTATAACCTAAATAATAAAATCAAAAGAGAGAGAGAAAAAAAAAAGAATTAGAGTCTGAACTACAGAGAGTTAAAAACAAAGCAGGCTGGAGGGCTCAGGATGTGGACGGCCACGCTGGACAGAGCTTTATCCCGAAGCCCCATCCAGGGACCTGGGCTGAGTTTGTAATTGTCTGCTCGCTGTAATGGAGTACCCATCTCCAGGGAGCTGAAAAAAAACACACTCTCAGGAATGTGTGCACCTTGTTATTTTTCCACTGAGTGGGGTCTTCCAGGCCGCTCTAGTTTGCTGGTGGTGGGCGTGGCAGCCATCACAGGTACCTGACCCTCAGAACCTCACCCGACTCTTCAGGGACCCCTCCCGGTGCCACTCGGCTGCTGCCCTGAGCATGTCCCCTTGTCCAGGCCTCTTCCAGGAGGAGTCCTCTCTCAGCCGTCCAGGTGGCCCCACGGCCATCAGCACTGGCCAAGACTCACCATACTTGCAGAGGGTGCTGCCCAGGGCCTCTGGGCTGTATCCCCTGGGTCCCCCGGCCCCACCTCTGCTGCTGGATGCACTTCCTGGGAGTGGAGCTGCGGGTGCTCCCAGAAGCCCTCACACTGGGCCCCAGCTGTCAGCTTCCCACCCTTCCCAGGCCTGTGGGGTGTCAGAGACCATGTTCTGTGCTGAGATGCCGGGTCATGAGCTCTGAGACAGGGCTGGGCCGGAAGGGAGAGGAGGGGTCACGGGGACGAGGCTTCGAGGCCACTGCCTCCTGCCTGGATGCGCACCCTGGGACCAGCAACATCTAGACAGAGGCTGAGTCACTCGTGCATCTGTCTGGCCGTCTGGTCAGTGAATCCGGATGGAGGCCAGCCCTGGGGCTGCACCAGGGACCACAACTGCCTCCCACCTCACAGGGCTTAGAGCCTGATGAGGAAGATGTGCAAAGGTCAAGTCACGAGGGGAGCGTGTGTGCAGGTGGAGGCAGCGAGTGTCAGGGTCGGGAGGCAGAACTGTTGCCACGTGGTCAGGAAGGTCCAGGGCAGGGATGGAGACTCATCTGCAAGGGTGAAGGAAGAAGTGCTCTGGGGCCCTCTCCGGGCAGAGGGCAGGGGGACTGCCCAGCTGGGTATGAGTTGAGTCAGCGCAGTTGCAGGCATGCTAGTGAAGGGGAGAGGCCAGCACTGAGAGGTGGGGGTAGAGGGGGTGATGGGGGGCAGACCCTGTGTGGCCTCTGCAGGATGAGTGGGGGTCGTGGCCTGTGTGTGGGGAGGGGTCTGCTCCAGGAAGGAGGTCCCTGTGGAGTCCCCTTCCTCACCCTGGTGCCCTCCCCACCTTCCTCCAGCCCCTCTGGGAGGCAACCATCCCCAGGCAAGAGAAGACCTAGCCTTGCCCCGGCTCCCCGCCCTCCGCTCCTTGCCTGTGTGGTAATCTCTCTGCTCCCTCACCCCTTGCAGTGGTGACGCAAGCGGATGGGGCCCCCGGCAGCCCAGGCTCCACTCGTCCTTCATCATGGTCACTGCCCAGCTCCCAGGACTCTTCCCAGCACAGCTCCCGCCATGTCCTTTCCTTCTCAAGGAGTCTTGTCCCTTTTCTGTGCCATGGAGGGGGCGGAGGAGACTCAAAATCTGTCTCCACCTCCCTCCACAAGACAGGAATCCAACGTCCATGTCAGCAAGAATCTGGGCAGCCCCGGAGCTCACGCTGTCATGACCAGCTGGCCCTGACCCCTCCGTGGCTCTGCAGGCCTGTGGTCCTTCCTGAGAACTGGGGCCTCCGGGTGTTTCCTCTGTCATCCTTGAGATGCAAGATTTTACTCTGGGTCCCAAGTGACCATGTGGACAGCTGTGACCTCAAATGGGATCCCAGAGCTGAGAGAGCAGCTCATCCCAGAAACAGTGAGGTGGGGGCCATGGGAAGATGGTGTTTCCCTAACACGAAGTCCAGCTGGGGTGGTGGCAGGGAGGCGGCCCTCCTCCGTGTCCCTAAGTGGGCAACCACCTCCGATGCCTGCCTGGACTGCCTCAGGCTCGTGTGGTCACTCCTGGTCCCTAAGACCCCCGGGACACCTGGTTGAGTATGAGAACAGGGGCTCCAGAGAGGGATCAGCATCCAGGAGCAGAGTGGGGAAAGGTCCAGCCAGGGCAGTGACCCTAAAAGGTCTCTGTGGTGAGCTCTCCTGGCAGACTCATTGGAGGAGGGCAGCATTTAGGACAGAGCTGCTCTGAGCCCAGGTCCAGCCCTCCCAGGCCCAGCACGGCCTCCAGGGGAGCCTGTTGTTATAAACCCTGCGGCCTTTATCTACCTCTTGCAGTTTGAGCTCCAGGAGGAGGCAGTGGGGTCCAGGTCTGTGCCCCCAGGAGGGCAGGGGCTCAATAAGGGATGAGTGAGGCCCTGACCCCTTGGGAAGGTTGGGAGAGTCTGGTGGGGAGAACAGGGGTCCCTTCCTGAGACCCCCTCCAGGGCCACCAGAGCCAGTGCGGCTGTGTGTGCTCTGTCACTCAACTGTGTCTGACTCTGCGACCCCGTAGACTGCAGCACCCCAGGCTCCTCTGTCCATGGGATTCTCCAGGCAAAGATACTGGAGTGGGTTGCCATGCCCACCTCCAGGGGATCCTCCTGACCCAGGACTGAGCCTGAGTCCCCTGCACGGCAGGTGGATTCTTCACTGACTGAGCCACCGAAGCACTGGATGTGAATGATGCCCCTTTTGCATCCTGTGGCCCCAGAAACAAATGACCACGGATGGGATGGACAGAGACGTTTTCTGTCACAGTTCTGGAAGCCAGTAGTCCAAAATCAAGGGGTCAAGAGGCCCACTCTCCATTCTGAATATCAAGGGGATAATCTGTCCCAAGTCCCTCAGTATCAGACGCTGCTGGAACCCTTGTCTTCCTTGGCTTGTGGACACATCACACTGAGCACAGCCTTGGCCATAGCAGGGCTGTCTTCTGTGTGTCTGTCTTTTCTCCTCCTCCAAGGACTTGCCTGATGTCATCCTGGGGGCTGAACTCAAGGGGGCCTTAGGAAGCATCACTACGAACAAAGCTAGTGGAGGTGATGAAATTCAAGTTGAGCTATTTCAAATCCAAAAAGCTGATGCTATGAAAGTGCTGCACTCAACGTGCCAGCAAATTTGGAAAGCTCAGCAATGGCCACAGGACTGGAAAAGGTCAGTTTTCATTCCAATCTCAAAGAAAGGCAATGCCAAAGAATATTCGAACTACTGCAGAATTGCATTCATCTCACACACTAGTAAAGTAATGCTCAAAATTCTCCAAGCCAGGCTTCAACAGTACTTGAACCGAGAAACTTCTCTATGTTCAAGCTGGATTTAGAAAAGACAGAGGAACCAGAGATCAAATTGTCAACATCTGTTGGATCATGAAAAAAGCAAGAGAGTTACAGAAAAACACCTACTTCTGCTTTATTTGCTAGGCCAAAGCCTTTGACTGTGTGGATCACAACAAACTGTGGAAAGTTCTTCAAGAGATGGGAATACCAGACCTCCTTTCCTGCCTCCTGAGAAATCTGTACTCAGGTCAAGAAGCAACAGTTAGAACTGGGCATGGAACAATGGACTGGTTACAAATTGAGAAAGGAGTATGTCAAGGCTGTATATTGTCACCCTGCTTATTTAACTTACATGCAGAGTGCATCATGAGAAATGCTGGACTGGATGAAGCACGAGCTGGAATCAAGATTGCCAGGAGAAATATCAATAATCTCAGATATGCAGATGACAGCACCCTTACGGCAGAAAGCAAAGAGGAATTGAAAAGCCTTTTGATGAAAGTGAAAGATGAGATTGAAAAAGCTGGCTTAAAACTCAACATTCAACAAACTAAGATCATGGCATCTGCTCTCATCACTTCATGGCAAATAGATGGGAAAATGGTGGAAACAGTGACATATTTTATTTTCTTGGGCTCCAAAATCACTGCAGATGGTGACTGCAGCCATGAAATTAAAAGATGCTTGCTCCTTGGAAGAAAAGCTATGACCAACCTAGACAGCATATTACAAAGACAGCATATAAAAAGCAGAAACATTACTTTGCCCATAAAATCCATCTAGTCAAAGCTAGCGTTTTTCCAGTAGTATAGATGTGAGAATTGGACCATAAAGAAAACTGAGCACCAAAGAACTGATGCTTTTGAACTGTGGTATTGGAGAAGACTCTTGAGAGTCCTTTGGACTGCAAGGAGATCCAACCAGTTCATCCTAAAGGAAATCAGTCCTGAATATTCATTGGAAGGACTGATGCTGAAGCTGAAGCACCAATCCTTTGGCCACCTGATGGGAAGAACTGACTCACTGGAAGAGACCCTGATGTTGGGAAGGATTGAAGGCAGGAGGAGAAGGTGATGACAGAGGATGAGATGATTGGATGGCATCACTGACTCAATGGACATGAGTTTGAACAAGCTCTGGGAGTTGGTGATGGACAGGGAAGCCTGGTGTGCTGCAGTCCATGGGGTTGCAAAGAGTCAGACACAACTGAGCAACTGAACTGAACCAAACTGATATCATCTTAACTAAATCCACCTACAGAGACTGTTTTCTCAGAGGGTTACAGTCACAGTACAAAGGTTAAGATGTGGACATATCTTTTTGTGGGTGGGGGGGAGGCGGGCACACACTCCAACCACAGTAGATGGAAGCACGATCCCCTCCCTTTAAAAAGCCAGTTAGGGGAAACACAGAGGGTAAGCTGCGGGAAGGTGGCCTATGTCTCAGTCCTTGCTGCCGGTCACCAGGTGTGGCCTGGACCAGCTGCTTTCACCAGCACCTTGGGGACAGTCATGCCGGCCCCATGCTGCCCAGGCTTCCTGAGGCTCCACAGGCCTGAGAGGAGCAGGCTGAGCCAAGGGACTGGGCGAGGCAGCCTTGGAAAGAGGATGACATTCAAGCCTGGCTGGGGGTGTCTGGAAAGACCACAGCTGTCTGGTCTCCTGTCCAGCAGGTGGAGGCCGCAAGGAGTGTCCAGGGAACCATCAGAAGTCAGCAGCACAAACCTGGCTTCCGTCAGATGCGGGGATGCCAGTCGGGCTTCAGAGGCCCCACAGGGCAGCCCAGCTGACCAAGCTGGGACTTTTCCCGCAGAGCAGAAAAGGGATGCCCTGGAGGGGAAGACAGGGCAGGCAGAGCCCAGGCCACTGGCATTTCTCCCCTGACAGATGGACAAGCTCTGCGGGCCCGAGCCTGGACAGATCAGCGCTGCTGCCACGGGGCTCTGCATGCCAGCGCTGCGGGTTCACCGAGGGGCCCATTTTGGCCCCACGTGGGCTAGGCTGGAGGCAGGTCCCTGCGGCGGGCTGGCCTCATGTTCCAAAGACATTTTCATCAGCTCCGTCACTGAGGGACAGCCTGATGGACGCAGGGAAGGGTATAAGCCACTCCGCAGAGGGCCTGCATCATCTGATGCCTGGGGTGGAGGTCTCAAGGGGCTTCCCTCCTTTCTCCCACCAGCCCCACTGAAAGCCACCTGAAGGCAACTTGGCAGGGTGCCCAAGCTTGGCTGCTGCATCTCCACTGCCAACAGCTTGGTCTTCTAGAAGTATCTTCAGGTCCCAGGAAGTCAGGGTCCTAGAGACACTTCAATGCAGGGACAGCTGCCCCACCCAATGAGCACATCTCTATGCATCTCCATGCAAACGCCCCCCCTGGAAAACCAAGGCAGGTGTGAGAGGCCCCCAGCTGAAGTACGCACAGAGTGCTCCCTCATGTTTAAGGAGGATGCAAAGAAGCCAGATTCCCAGCCTGGCTGGAAATTGAGCAGATGCACATGGGGCAGCTAATGAATTGTCTGGTGCAGGGGAGAGCCTAGCAGATGCACATGACCATCATTGCTAAAACCATGTGGCCACTGGGCTGCAGGACCACGTGCCACACCCCAGCTGACCCTGAATTTCCTGAGGCTGTGCAGGAAACTGACAACCAGCCAGGAAGGAACTGGGTGTTTGCTGAGCCCTGGAGGGTGGATCCCTCCACCTGGTGACCTGATGTTCTCCTGAGCAGGTGACTTCCCTGGGACTCCCAGACCTTGCTGCCACACCCTCCGGAAGTCTTCAGGACTGGGTGAGACAGAAACTGAAGAAGCTGTACCAAGGGTGCAAATGGCCCTGCCTGAGGAAAGGAGTGTCCAGCCACAGTGCAGCCAGAGCCCAGAGCTGACAGCCCCTGTGTGTCGACACAGTTGGAATGGGAAGTCCCCTTGCCTCAGAGTCAGCGCTTTTTGTCTTATTTTTGGAGAAGGGTAGGGAAGGGCTTCCCCCAGTTAACGACAGCTGCTCCATCCCCCAGCCCTGGGATCTTTCTCACCCATCCAGCCATGGCAAACTGGGGGACCCCACAGTGAGCCTGTTTACACTCCCAAATATGATGCCCAGAGCTGGATAAGCCAGACTGCAGAAGGGCGATGCCAGCTACTGCAGCAGGGCCCACATGGGTACAGTGGCAGAAGGCTCCCGCTACGTGGAGGTGCTGGGATCTGAGGCCTTGGCAGCTGGAGCAGGCTTGAGGGAGGAGAGGAAAAGACAACAGGGAGGAGGAGATATCCCTAAAGAAGAAGCATGGTCCCCATCCGCTCCCTGCACCCCAGGACAGATGGGGCTTCCTTCAGAGGAAGCAGTGGGCAGCCAGCCGTGGGAGGATCATTGCTCACTGCAGGAAGTGGAGGCCCCTGGTGTTTCCGCAGCAGGAGGGACTGGGAGGTGGGGGAGCCCTGCCCCTGGGCCTGGAAACCCAGGGGCCTCTGCTCAGGTGTGAGTTTCACAGTGGCCGCAGGGCAGCTGTGGGGAGAGGCTTGCATAGGAATCCTCCCTTGAATAGACCAGCCTTGGCTGGATGCTGAGCTTGACCTTACAGGGGGCCATCTACTGGGGTGGGGGTGAGCTCTTCCTGCTGCTGGCTGGTGAGTGAAGGCTGATAAGCAGATGATGCTGAGCAGTCATTAACACAGGTCCAGGGACCAATCACCTGTCCATGTGTCAACAGGAATGTATGGACCCACGGGAAGATAAAAAGCCACAAAACAGTTAAGTGTGTTCAGAATCTGCCGCAGAGTCTCCAGCAATGCCTCTGAGAGCTTGCCCCTGCCCCCCAGCATCACCTGAGCCACCATGATGGTGATACGCGGAGTCGAATCGAGAGGAGACAAACAGGAGGCAGACTGTGAAGTGCCCACGCCCCTTCATTCCCACCTCCCACATTCTGTGTGCAGCGTCTGAGTGACGCTCTTCACATGCACTCTGGAATTCAGCCCAGTGAGACAGGATGCTGTCACTGTTACGATCGCCCCACAGGCCCTCTTACCTTCCAGCTGTAAGAGCATTCTGGAAAGGAGTTACCCGTACTAGGTTCTCCTCCGTTATGTGTTAGCGCCGAGTGATCTCAGAGGCTCCGTAAACGTTAATGTCTGCCCCGGCCTCCTCCCCACATCCCCGAGCTGGGGAAGCGCTGTTTCGGGGACTCTGTTTAGGAAATGAAGGGCTAAGTGAGGTGGGTTAGACTGGGAAGCAGAGCGTTACTTTTTCCAGTGTCTGAGTTTCAGACAGCTGTGTGTGAAGGGTGGTCTGCACCGTGAAGATCTCCCTTGCTCCCTAAGGGCGGGAAGGGCGCATGTGCGTAAATGTGAGCAGGACCGTGTGTTGCACATGGGGACCCTGTGTGATTTATCTAGATCCACCCCCCTTTCGGGAATGAGGCCAAACCGTGGCTGTGAGTGGGAGCTCCAGCCCCCAGAGGGGCTGCCTGATGGCCCTTGGGCCCTCCCAGGGACTGTCCAGGTGTCACCCAGCCTGGAAGGACATTTTTGAGAATGACCACACCTCTTCTTCAGGAGGATCTTTCCCCTAAGCAGAAAGCATCCCATTTCTTGGGGTTTCTCAGGGCAGAGTAACCCCAGAACACAGGCATTTATGAGAAAAGACCCAAGATGAAACTTCTGATAAGACTTGTGGGCAGGTTGAGAGAGAGGAGGTCAGTGTAGCGTCCAGCCAGCGGAAGGAAAGATTTGCCGGGAAACACTATGGGCCACACAGAACCAGATGCAGGAAGCTGGGAGGCTCCCGGGAACCTACTCTGGTTGGGTGCCAGTGTACAGTATGTGGGGGTTGGGGTGGCTGGCAGGGATGTGTCCATCTCACAGACCCCACACGTCCACGTGTCCCCGTCACAGACACGATGCTCTGCAC
>SJYC01103344.1:0-17566 GCA_006408675.1 Madoqua kirkii
CCAGCCCTAGCCCCAGCCCCAGCCTCAGCCCCAGCCACCCTGCTTGCTGTCTCTATGAATCTGACTCCTCCAGGAGCCTCATGTAAGTGGAAGCCCACAGCGTTCATCTTCTTTGTGTCTGGCTGATGTCATGGAGCATCAAGTCCTCGAGGTTCATCCACGTAGGAGCTGTTAGTCTCCCTTTTCCAGGCTGAGCAATAGTCCACTGTGTGGATGCACCGCAATTGGCTTATTCATTCACCCAGGAGGGGTGCGCAAGTTGCTTCTTGCCCTTGGCTATTCTGAGTAACGCTGCGACGAGTCCAGATGTACAGACAGGGTCTGAGTTCCTGCTTTCAATTCTCTGGGGTCTGTACCCATAAATGGAGTATCTGGATAACATGGTAGTTCTGTAGGACTTCCTCAGTGGCTCAGATGGTAAAGAATCTGCCTGCAATCCAGGAGCCCCAGAGATGTGGGGTTCAACACCTCGGTCAGGAGGTTCCCCTGGAGAAGGGCACGGCGACCCCATAGACAGCAGCCCACCAGGCTCTGCCATCCCTGGGATTCTCCAGGCAAGAATACTGGAGTGGGTTGCCATTTCCTTCTTCTTGCCTGGAGAGTCTCATGCAGAGAAGAGCCTGGTGGGCTACAGTTCAGAGGGGTGAAGGCAGTCAGACGCAGCTCTAGTGGCAGCGTGCACGCATGGTACTTCCGTGCTCACTTTTGGGAGAAACTACCATGTTTAATTTTTTATGGGGTTTCTTTGGATATTTCCCCAATATTTTTATAATAATGTCTCTCAACTAATATGACAAAAGTTCTCGTTCTCTCTGTTCTCACTTTGGAGGGATGTATTGTATGGTTTGAAGCTGGTATAATGCAAACAGACCCAGCTGCAGGACCAGGCCCTGGGCCCAGGGAGAGACTCGGGGTGGTGTCGGCTTCGCAAGGAGCACATTTGCCAGGATGACCCAGTGGCGGCGTGCCAACACGGAGTCCTCTCAGCCTCCCAAGGGGAGGTGCATTCTTTCACAGACTATTCAGACTTGACAGCACATGGTAACAACAGCTGTTTTTCCTATTGTTTTTAAATTCTCTGTAGACAATACATTCCCTTGCGTGCATGCATGAGAAGTCACTTTAGCCACGTCCAAGTCTGTGCGACCCCGTGAACAGTCACCCACCAGGCTCTTCTGTCCAGGGGATCGTCCAGCCAAGAATACAGGAATGGGTCGCTATTCCCTCCTCCAGGGATCTTCCCTACCCAGGGATTGCACGCACAGCTCTTGTGTCCCCTGCACTGTTAGACGAGTTCTTTATCACTAACTCCACCTGGGAAGCCCAATGCAACCCTTCATTGCCTGCCAAATGCGAAAGTGAGGGCACAACGGGAGTACAGCCTGCCCCAGGGGACACGCAGAGCCCTAAGGGGTGTGTGATGTGTTCCTGGGGCTTGGGGGACCCCACAGCAGCAGCATCTCTGAAGAGAGTTGATGAGCTGGTGTCCGTGACAAAGCACCACAAGCTGGCTGGTTAAAACAGGAGACATTTATTCTTTGACAATTATGGAGGCCAGAATTCCCAACAGCAAGGTGTCAGCAAGGCCACCCCTCTTCCCCAGGCTCTGGGGAAAGGTGCTTTTCTGCCTTTGGCAGCCCTGAGTGGCTCCAGACTCCCGTGGCTTGTGGCCACATTCGCTGCTCCCTGTGTGTCTCCTCCCTTCTCTGCTAAGGACGATTTACAGGACTCAGGCCCATCCTAACCCAGGACAACCTCATCCAGGTCATCTGCAAAGACATCTTTCTGCAAGAGGCCACATTTACAGGTTCTGAGTGGACCTATGTTCTGGGGGCCACCATGCCACCTTCCGCAGCTGGAAACTGGGGAAAGACGAGGGCGTTCTCTTTGAGATCTCATGCTGCGTCTTAGAATTTCCTTTTATCAAATCAGCAGCTAAAAATGTCTCTGGTGCTGAGGAGGTCTGAGTGGAGCCCCCCAGGCCACATGGCTTTTCCCGATGGAGAGGGGCAGGACACCCTGCAACTCAGGAAAGGCAAGTGACAGCTGACCAAGGACAGCTGACCGCTGAGCCGTGTCCTCTGCCGAGCCCTACTCTCTCATCACTGTGAGAGGGCCATCTCTTTCCAAATATGTGTATTTAAGTTGCCTTGCCCTCCTCCAGGGGATCTTCCCAACCCAAGGATTGAACCCAGGTCTCCCGCGTTGCAGGCAGATTCTTTACCTCCTGAGCCACCAGGGAAGCCCCAGAATACTGGAGTGGGTAGCCTATCCTTTCTCCAGCAGATCTTCCTGACCCAGGAATCAAACAGGGTCTCCTGCATTGCAGGTGGATTCTTTACCAGCTGAGCTACCAGGGAAGCCCTTATGTTAACTTGCTGCTGCTAAGTCGCTTCAGTCGTGTCCGACTCTGTGCGACCCTATAGACAGCAGCCCACCAGGCTCCACCGTCCCTGGGATTCTCCAGGCAAGAGTACTGGAGTGGGGTGCCATTGCCTTCTCCTTACATTAACTTACTCATCTCTTATTCTAGTGACATCCAGCTCCAAACACACATACGCCACACACACAAAGCAACAACAACAACACACACACACACACACTGATGTTGCCCTGTGGGAGTACGAGGATGCGAGGATGCGCAGGCACCCTCCTCCTCCCCCATTTGGTTCCAAGAACAGCCTGGTCCTTTCCTGATATGGGCCAAACTGCCCCCACTCCGGATTTTACCTCACAAAGGATCTCTTTCACCCGCTGGAACACCAAAATTTGCATGTCCCCAAACTTGGGTCATTGAAATGCGAACTGTTCCATGCAAATGTTATTCAAATCATTTCTCCTTCCAAGGGAGTTCCCCAGGCAGCCCTTTCCTTCCCTCTTCCTCTGGGCTTCCTTTGCCCTGAGACAAATCTGGCCTCCGCCCAACCTAGCCCACCTTCACCCAGCACCTCCTGACCCCTCTCTGTGACCCAGAACCCACAGCTTCAGGGAGGGGAAGGCCCTGGGAGGCTTGTACTTTCTCAGCCAGGACCCTCTGCGTCAGAGCTTCTTGCGGGGCACTTGGCAGTGTCTGCAGACATCACAACATGTGAGTGCATGCTCAGTCGCTCAGTCATGTCTGACTGCGCAACTCTGTAGACTGTAGCCCGCCAGGCTCCTCTGTCCATGGGATTCTCCAGGCAAGAATACTGGAGTAGGTTGCCGTGACCTCCTCCAGGGGATCTTCTTGACTTAAGGAATGAACCTGTGTCTCTTATGTCTCCTGCATTTGCAGGCAAGTTCTTTATCATCTGAGCCACCTGGAGCTTTATTTGGAGGTCCAAAGAGCTGCAATTCAGGTGAGGTGGATGAACCTAGAGCCTGTTATACAGAGCAAAGTAAGTCAGAAAGAAAAAAACAAGTATCATATACTAATGCATATATATGAAATCTAGAAGACAATACTGATGAACCTATTTGCAGAGCAGGAACAGAGACTCAGATGTAGAGAACAGATTTGTGGACACAGCTGGGGAAGGAAAGTGCGGGAGTAATTGAGAGTAACATTGAAACATGCACAGTACCATGTGTAAAATAGGTAGCTGATGGGAAGCTGCTGTATAACACAGGGCAATCAACCCCATGCTTTGTGACAACCTAGAGGGGTGGAACCTCACTCTGATAGGTACTCTTGCTTGGAAAATCCCATGGACAGAGGAGCCTGGTGGGCTGCAGTCCATGGAGTCGCTAGGAGTCAGACACAACTGAGTGACTTCACTTTCACTTTTCACTTTCATGCATTGGAGAAGGACATGGCAACCCACTCCAGTGTTCTTGCCTAGAGAATCCCAGGGACGCAGGAGCCTGGTGGGCTGCTGTCTATGGGGTCGCACAGAGTCGGACACGACTGAAGTGACTTAGCAGCAGCAGCAGTAGGGTGGAATGGGGTTGGAGGAGGTGGGAGGGAGGTGCAAGAAGGGGACATATGTATACCTATGGCTGATTCATATTGGCAGAAACCAACATAACATTGTAAAGCAATTATCCTTCGGTTTAAAAAATTGCAATTTGGTGGGCGCAGAGCTTTCTGGGAAGAGAGTCAGGGGACTCTTAAAGGCAAGAGCCACGAGGCTGAACTTGGACACAGAAGGAGTCCTGAAGGGGTGGCTGTCACACGACGTTTCAGGATCAGGGTCCCACGGGCGTCTTGAGCTTCAGGCAAGTGTCCTGGATGCTTTGTCAGGACAGGATGTGGTCACAGGTCAGATACCATCCGGGTTGAGATGAGTGTGAGTCCCATCCTCAGTGGTCTCCATGCTCTGTCTGAAAGGCTGTCTGAGCAACACCAACTCCTTTTTTATTTTCCTTCTATAGACTTCCAGGGAGGGGCTGTGAAGCCTGTGAAGACAAGCCCCTCAGAGGAACCACGGTGTCCTGTGAGTGTGTGAGTTTTCCCCTACTCTGGGGATCCTCCCGGGAGAGAACACCTGTGTCCACTCTGGGGCTGGGATGTGAGGTCAGCTAACTCCCCTCTGCCTGCACTCAGCTCATGGCCCAGGAAGGTGGCCGTGCCTGGCAGACCAAGCTGCCCTCCAAGACCCTTCGCCCCTTAGGGTCCTCCTCATTTCTCTCTGGCTCGGATGCCTGCTCCCCAGCTGCTAGGCTGCTGTACAGCAGAAACTACCACATCATTGTAAAGAAACTGTACTCCAACTGAAAAAATAAAAACAGAAAAAAACAAATTAAAAAACCAAAAACAAACAAAAATCTCAGCATGGGACCATTCTGGATTATCCAGATAAACCCCTAATCCAGTGACATATGTTCTTATAAAAGACACACAGGCAGAGACAGAGAAAAGAGACGAAGCTTGTTCAATGATGGAGGCAGAGACAGGAGTGATACAGCAATAAGCCAAGGGGTGCCTGGAGCCCCAGATGCTGGAGGAGGCAGGGAGGACCTCTCACAGAGCCTGCAGAGGGAGCACAGCTCTGCCACCTTGATTCGACCTTGTTTCAGACTTTGGGGTTCCAGGACTCTGAGAAAATAAATTTCTGTTATTTTAAGCGACCACATGTATGATAATTTATTGGGGGTAACCTCAGGGGACAGCTGTCTATTTGGGGAAGATAAGAGTAGGAAAATGTGTGTTAATTTGTGGGGTGAGAATTTTCAGGCAAATAATTAGTTTTTCTTTCATTGGAAAATCAAAGAAAAAGCCGTCCTCATGTTCAGGTTTTAATATGTATTCTGTCCCGGAATGTATTGTAAATCAAAGGGAACTGGTTGGGGCGGTGACCTGACACACAGAACAACATCTGGTTCTTTAATGATAACGATGATGCTCTGTCATCAGCGAGCTCCCTGGTGGACCAGCGTGACTGCTTGGGCATCCCAGCCAGCAGGAACGGAGGGAAGGAGGCTGGCCCAGGGTGCTCAGGCTGCCCTATCACAATGCCACAGAGCAGGGCCTGAAGCAACAGATATTTATTTCTCCCAGGTCCGGGGGCTGGGAGTCTGTGATCAGGGTGCCCACAGAGTTGAATTCTGGTGAGTTCTCTCTTCCTGGCTTGCAGATGGCCATCATACTCTGTCCTCACATGGCACAGAGAGGGCTCTGGGATCTCTTCCTCTTCTTACAGAGACACTAATCCCATTGTAGGACAACTGGGGGCCCCACTCTCACTTCATCCAAACCTAATCATCTCTCCAAATACATTGGTAGTTAGGGCTTCAACATATGCATTTTGTGGGGCACATAATTCAGGTCATAGCAGAAGGCGTGGCTCTGCCTGATAAGGATGTTTTCTAGAAGTTGTATATAACACATCTGTCTAAAACTTATTGGCCGGAAATTAGGTATATGTTCACATCTAGCTGCAAAGAGATGGGGAAATATGCTCAACTAAACTGAAGGGTCCACATTACAAAGAACTCAGATAAGAGCTGGGATTCAGACTTCTTCCACATGCTGCTCTTTCATCCTGACCATGCAACTTCATGGTTCAAAATGGCAGCTTAAGTGGCAGCCATCACCTCTAAATTCCTATCAAGAGAACATTCTTCACTAAGTCATAATGTAGTGTGGGGAATATAGCCTTTTCTATGAATGTGGTGTATCCAGCTAAAATTTGGGATTCTAATTACCTAAGTAGAAGAATGGAAAGGATGTTGGGTGTAGCTAGCAACCTTTTCTTCATCCACCTTCTCGGTTGTCTCAAGGACCTTATCTAGAACTTGCTGTATAATAGTGCCTCCTGCTCAGAATCCAACCCTGCTAAGTCCATGAGTCACAACTTCTATTCCTTGCAGATGTGGACTGCCAGCTAGCAAACAACAGGAATCATTAGCCTATTATTTGTTTACTGAGCTGAAGTTGAGTCCTATCTGATGAGGAATTGGGAAGCAGGGGCCAGCGGCTACTGTCTAACTTCAAGGTAACCTATTACCCTGTTCTAACCCCTGTCTCCTCTAACCCCAAGTCTTCTCCAATTTCAAAGTTTTATGACCCGGTTTCAGAATGCTTTCTAACAAATCCCAGATGGAAGGAATGTTTTGCCCAGTGGCAAGATTCACTCCCTGGCATTCTTGAAACATTTAACAGCCAAGGACTGTCCAGAGCTGGGAGAAGGCCATAAAGGACAGACACACAACCCCAGGAGGTGATGGGAGCAGGGAGGGACACAGCCTGCAACCATTCCTCTGCAGCCAGGTCCGGACGCTCAGCCTCCTCTATGGGCTCCTCCCCAAACCCCTTATCCCTCTGCATATGAGAGCTGGAGCAGTTCTTTATCTGCTCTGGGCCTGGTGTGTGACCCAATCCTGCAATGATGAAACTGTGGGTGGCGAGGTGGTTCTTGCCCTCCACAGCCTGCAAATACACAGACATCCTTGTTGTTTCATTGTCAGTCATGTGTTTTTGTGACCTTACAGACTGTAGCCCACCAGCTCCTCTGTCCATGGGATTCTCCAGGCAAGAATACTGGAGTGGGTTGCCCTTTCCTCCTCCAGGGGATCTTCCCCACCCAGAGACTGAACCTGTATCTCCTGCATTGGCAGGCAGATTTTTTTTTGTTGTTTTAACCACTGAGCCACCAGGAAAGCCCAGAGACATCTTTAGCAGACCCTTTATGCTTGAGCTGCAAACGTGGAAGCCTGCAGGGCCCATCCTTACAAGGAGCTCTGAGCAACATCATCGCCCTCCTGACGAAATCCTAACTCCTGGGGGAAGGCCCCGCAGTTATAATAAGCTCTTTCATGACGGGCCTCGGGAGGAATTAACAATATAATTTTTCAGGCCTTACAGAATATCAAGTAATTAGAGCTCATGCGCGTAAAGGGGGCACACCATGAGATTTGTGGCTTGTTTCTTAAAAGATCCAATTTATATATTAAAACAATAAGAGACGTCAGGGGAGTGCCGCCCTGCGATGTTTGCAGTCTGCTCCACGCAGTTCCAGAAAGCTCCACCTCCAGAGGAAACCAAGGAGACCGTGCCCGGCTCCTCATCTGGACGCTGGGGGCTGTGCTGGGCCAGACCAGGAGGATGCAAATGATGACGTGTCTCCCCGGGCGGGGAGGAGAGGCTTGCTGTTAATGCATGCCCTGGCCACGTGCCTACTCGCATCAGCCCAGCGTAGCACAGCGAAAAATGTGCTTGTCCTGCCAGGTCTTAATGTAGAAATTGAAGTAGCAGGAAGGATTTGATGTTAAATTTCCAGCTAGATGGCATGTTTATGCTTGAGTGTGGCGGCTGTGGGGAGAAGGGGAAGGGAAGTAGCTACGGCACAATTGAGTTCTTCTAGGTGTGAGGGACTCCCCCCTCCCCCTACAGATGGCCCTGCGTCCTCCCTTGCCTTCCCCCAGGTGACAAGTTGAATTGAACTGTGTGTCCATAAGATGCTACATTCATCACCCCCAGCACCTGTGGAAAAGGGTCTCTGCACGTGATCAAGGTAAGATGAGGTCATCAGGGTGGACTCTCCTCCAATCTGACTGGTGTCCCCATGGAAAGAGGTCACTTGGACACACAGAGACACACAGGGAAGATGCTGTGAAAACACTGGAGATGGCTGTCTTCAGGGGGGCCATCAGAGCTTCCAGAGGCCAGGAAAGGCCTGGCAGAAGGCTCCAGGTCTGCCTCCACCTTGACCTTGGAGTCCAGATTCCAGACTGTGTGATATGTGCCTGTGCTCGGGCTGCTCTTGTAATGGCAATCCCAGGACCCTGCCCCACCCAGGCCCAGAAGGCGCCCAGGGCTCCTGGCCATCACCGTGGGCTACGGCCACCACTCAGCCCAACCCCATCGTTCCCCCTGCCCCACGACCCCTGTTAGGCCGCTCCTCCCATGGCTCCAGGGGACCCCAGGCAGAGACTCTGTCCCTCAGCATTGCCAACTTGGAGACCCCAGTTGAGGACCAGGAGCCTGGGGTCCTCTGGAGCTCCCAGCTCCTCAAGTCCAGGTGAACCCCCGTTCCTCACCCACCCTACCCCCAGCTGATGCCTTGTTTTCTGAGCTTGGGGGGCTGCTGGCTCCTGAGGATTCCTAGCTGTCTCACTGGTGGTCTAGGACCACGTTTGCCAACCCCTCAGGGTCCTTAGCAAGTGCCTGGAGCTGCAGAACTGCCCAGACCCTTCAGTGCTATGAGATCCTCCTTCCCAGTGATCCCCGATGCAGGACAGAGGACCCCAGCCCCCTCCCGCCCCCAAGAACCATCATAGCTGCCTTCCCTTCGAACCAGCTCATGGGGACCAAGCCTGGGTCCGAGCTCCAGAGGGCCCCCCACCTCCCCAGGGGGCCAGGTGGATGCTGGCTGGGGTCCAGGCCCCTCCTTTCCTACCCCTGCCCCTTCTTCCCCACATTCTGGTCTCTGCCTCAGGGCCCCCACCCATGTCAGCCCGCCTGGGCACCTCCCGGTTCTGCTCCTCCTCTGGGGGCCAGTGGATGGGGCACAGATGTGCCCCAAAATGTAAGGGCCTGGATGGGAGACCGAGCTGAGTAGGCTGAGAGGGGTCTGAGAGCTGGCTCACCCCTGTGTCCCTGCCTCCAGGGCCGTGTCCCCACACAGATGCCCAGGGCAGGGTCTTCATACTTAGGGCAATCCAACACCTGGCTTTTGTCCTCCAAGGGGCCAGTCCTGGAGACCAGCCTGAAGGTGTAGCTGTCTGTGTATTCCAGCTCCCCCAGGTCCTCCTCCCCGGGCAGTGTTCCCTGGGTGTGGTGGCCTGACCAGAGATGTTTCTGGGCATCAAGCAAGGGCTGGCTTTCTGCAGGCCATATGCAGGCCCGCCTTTAGGCTTTGAGGCTTGCAGCCCCATACAGGACAAAGGGTCACTGGGCCAACAGGATGACCAGCAGCCTTGGAGGGCCAGCCTGGTGGTTAGGCAGCGCTCGTGGAGAGTCCACCATGGAGCCGTGCCTGGCATGACCGAGGTAGGATGGTCCTGGGACTTCCTGGGTGAGAAACGCACGGCGGAGCCACGTGACCGTGTGGTCCTGGAGGCTGCGGGGTCAGGGCGGGCAGACAGCCAAGTGGGTGGGAAAGAACGAGGTGTCACTGATGATGGTGGGGTGTGGCCCAGGGACCTGCCAGGTGCCAGCATCAGGCAGCAGGGTTCAGAGCGCAAGAGCTGATTCAGAGGCTCACCAGGTGGGAGGAGGTGAGAGGAGGGGCTGTTGTAAGCTCTGGGAGGTAGGGGTGTCTGTGCACCCTCTGACCAGCTGAACTCCTCAATGGCTCCTTCTCACCATGGACGGGGCCCCCCATCACAGAGAAACCAGTGAGCCCTTCCAGATGAAGTCAGGGTCAGGCTGATGGCTCCCGGTGACCTTTCCTCCGTTGGCTCTGATTCCAGGGCACAGCGAGGACTCCCTTCCCCATCCTCAGGGGCCCCCTAGATGAGAGCGGTCAAGACGGTGGTGTGAACTGGCCTGAGCTGGTTTCTCAGGCACCACTCTAGTGGCGACAATGGCTCCCGAGCGGCGAGCAGCCGAGGCTCAGTGACCCATGCGGCCTCCTGGTCTGACCAGAGGCATTTGGGGAGTTAGCCCAGGCTGGCAAGCAGGTGAGAAACAAGCCTGGCCTGCACTCTGGCCACAGATCTCTGCCCTGCCATCTGTCAGGCAGGTGTTCTGGCCTCTGTGGGGACAGGCTGCAGCCCCCCAAGGCGGGAGCACCAGCTGCTGGGACACCCAAACCCAAGCTAGATCCAGGACCAGGAGGGGTCAGGACTCCTTGGACACCCTGCACATGGTGGGCACCAGCTCTGAACCTTTGTTGCCCACCCCTGTATCCTGAGAAGAGTTCATTCTCCCATAGGAGCCTGTTCTGACATTCCTTATGGTGGACAAGAGAACCCACTCCAGTGTGCCTGCCTGGAGAATCCAGGGACAGGAGCCTGAGGATTATGGTCCACAGGGTCACAAAGAGTCGGACACAACTGAAGCAACTTAGCACGCATGCAGGCACGCATGCATGCTAATTAAAAGTCTTCAGGAAAAATAGGGAGGTTAGCGAGATGGCGGAATCTAGAAGGACGGGTGCTCATCTTCTGAGAACTCCAAAATTGCAACTAATTGCTAAACAACCATTGACAGGAGAATGCTGGATCCCACCTCACCCTAAAAAAAACCCCACGTCCAATGGCAAAGGAGAAGCCCCAACAAGACAGTAGGAGGGGTGAAATCATGTTTAGAATCAAATGCCATACCCCTTGGCAAAGTAATGCTCAAAATTCTCCAAGCTAGGCTTCAACAGTACGTGAACAGAGAACTTTCAGATGTTCAAGCTGGATCTAGAAAAGACAGAGGAACCAGAGACCAAATTGCCAACATCTGTTGGATCATAGAAAAAATAAAAGAGTTACAGAAAAAAACATCGATTTCTGCTTTACTGACTGCCAGAGCCTTTGACTGTGTGGATCACAACAAACTGTGGAAAGTTCTTCAAGAGATGGGAATACCAGACCACCTTACCTGCCTCCTGAGAAATCTGCATGTAGGTCAAGAAACAATAGCTAGATCTGGGCATGGAGCAACGAATTGGTTCCAAATTGGGAAAGGAGTATTGTCACCCTGTTTATTTAACTTCTATGCAGAGTACATCATGTAAAATGCTGGACTGGATGAAATACAAGCTGGAATCAAGATTGCCATCAATAATCTCAGATGTGCAGATGACACCACCCTTATAGCAGAAAGCAAAGAGGAACGGAAGAGCCTCTTGATGAAAGTGAAAGAGAAGAGTGAAAAAGCTGGCTTAAAACTCAACATTCAGAAAACTAAGATCATGGCATCTGGTCCCATCACTTCATGGCAAATAAATGAGGAAACAATGGAAACAGTGAGAGACTTTATTTTCTTGGGCTCCAAAATCACTGCAGATAGTGACTGCAGCCATGGAATTAAAAGATGCTTGCTCCTTGGAAGGAAAGCTATGATAAACCTAGACAACATATTAAAAAGCAGAGACATTACTTTGTGACAAAGGTCCATCTAGTCAAAGCTAGCGTTTTTCCAGTAGTCATGTATGGATGTGAGAGTTGAACCTTAAAGAAAGCTGAGTGCTGAAGAATTGATGCTTCTGAACTGTGGTGTTAGAGAAGACTCTTGAGAGTCCTTTGGACTGCAAGGAGATCCAACCAGTCATTCCTAAAGGAAATCAGTCCTGAATATTCATTGGAAGGACTGATGCTGAAGCTGAAGCTCCAATCCTTTGGCCACCTGATTCAAGAACTGACTCGTTGGAAAAGACTCTGATGCTGGGAAAGATTGAGGGGAGGAGAAGGGGATAACAGAGAATGAGATGGTTGGATGGCATCAGCAACTCAATGGACTTGAATTTGAGCAAGCTCTGGGAGTTGGTGATGGACAGGGAAGCCTGGTGTGCTGCAGTCCATGGGGTTGCAAAGAGTTGGACACGACTGTGTGACTGAACTGAACTGAACAGGAAAAATAAAAGGCACTGATTCCCCCAGGAGAAGTCCACAGATGCTCTGTGCCCATCGTGGCTGCAGGGCAGCGGCCCAGATAGCATGGCCCTGCCCCATGATGCCGGGTTGTGTATTGTTGGCCTTCACCCCACCTGCCTCCCTAGGCTGGCGCTGAATCTGGGCAATTGTCAGCCTTGGCATTGAGGAAGCCCCACAGCCTCTTCCCAGCAGCCGGGAGATTCCAGAAATGCCCTCCAAGCCCGGCAGTCATCACAGCTGGTCTGTTTAGGAGTGGAGCTGTCTGTCTGTCCATCTGTCCTGGCCCCCAACAAAGGCCCCTCTGCAGGGTGGAGACCCAGGGCTTGGGGACAGTGGACAAGCCAGCATGGACTAAAGGAACTCAGGCTCTGAACTGACCTTAAAGAAGGAAAAAGCAATGTCCACTCCTCCCGCTGGGCTCCCTCCCTCAGGCCAAAGGAGTGGTGGGGCCATAGGGACTCAGGGCTGGTGGCAGCGGGAAGGTAGACATCAGGGAGAAGGTTCCCAGGTGAAGTCGTTGTGAGGGGGCACCGCTGGGGGTGGTCGGATCAGAGGAGGAGCCAGGGACGAAGGGGCACCAGCAGAGTCCTGGCCCCTGGCCCTCAGAGCCGGGGGAGTTGGGGTGGGGGCGGCACTGAGAGAGACTGGAGGTGAGCTGACCACAGGATGCCAGGCTGGTGCAGCGGACCCGCCAGGAGGCCACTGTGACCACCAGGGAGAGGTGACAGCCGCTCAGAGCAGGGCAGGGCAGAGGGGAGACTGGCCAGATGCCCTGGGGGCGAGGTGGCGGGGCCGCCTGCAGGGGGTGGCGGTCAAGGAGGCAGGCGGTCCTCAGGGTTTGGGCCGACCTCCCGGAGAAATAGAGCTGGCCTGGGCTGAGTCGAGTGGGTTCAGGGCCTTTAGGACACGATGGGGGTGGTCATGTCTGTGAATGTCTGGGGGGTGTTGAACAGGCATTTGGACTGGAGTCTGGCTGCATGGCAGGGGTCCCAGTTCACAGGGTGGAGGGTGGCAGCCTGTCACCCAGGGCTCAGGGAGAGGTGCCTGCAAGCAGCAGGGGTGTGGGGCAGTGCATCCCCAAGGACCAGGCCCAGTGTGGGTGGCCAGGATGGGCCGTGGGGGGCTGACCTCGCCTGGGGATGGCTCCAGCTCTGTTCCTCAGATCCTCTAAGGCTCCTAGATTTCAGGGGCCAAAATCACTGCAGATGGTGATTGCAGCCATGAAATTAAAAGACGCTTACTCCTTGGAAGAAAAGTTATGACCAACCTAGATAGCATATTCAAACGCAGAGACATTACTTTGCCGACTAAGGTCCGTCTAGTCAAGGCTATGGTTTTTCCTGTGGTCATGTATGGATGTGACAGTTGGACTGTGAAGAAGGCTGAGTGCTGAAGAATTGATGCTTTTGAACTGTGGTGTTGGAGAAGACTCTTAAGAGTCCCTTGGACTGCAAGGAGATCCAACCAGTCCATTCTGAAGGAGATCAGCCCTGGGATTTCTTTGGAAGGAATGATGCTAAAGCTGAAACTCCAGTACTTTGGCCACCTCATGCGAAGAGCTGACTCATTGGAAAAGACTCTGATGCTGGGAGGGATTGGAGGCAGGAGGAGAAGGGGACGACCGAGGGTAAGATGGCTGGATGGCATCACTGATTTGATGGATGCGAGTCTGAGTGAACTCCAGGAGTTGGTGATGGACAGGGAGGCCTGGAGTGCTGTGATTCATGGGGTCGCAAAGAGTCGGACATGACTGAGCGACTGAACTGAACTGAACTGAACTTGGTTGCTAAATTCACACTCCTGCACTTTGATCAGGGGCTTCCCAGTGGCTCAGAGGTAAAGAATGTGCCTTCGAATACAGGAAACAGGAAGAGGGACACAAGAGACATAATCTGCCCTGGGTCGGGCACATCCCCTGGAGGAGAGCACCGCAACCCACTCCTGTATTCTTGCCTGGAGAATCCCATGGACAGAGGATCTGGCGGGCTACAGTCGATGGGGTAACAAAGGGTCTGAGATGACTGGGTGACTTAGCACACACATACACGCTTGGATCAGTTGCTTCCTTGGTGTTCCATCCTCCTTAGGATCAGGACCAGCTGATCTCACTACTACAGGGCCCCCAGAGGCCCGGGGAGAAGGCTCACTAGAGAGGGGTGATACGCAGGGCCCCAGACCAGGAAGGACTCTTCCAGGTTTCTTGTCTCCGAGGTAGGCCACAGCAGGCTTTCCCTGGAAGGACCGAGGTGAGGGTTCAGTGGCCAGCAGGTGAGGAGCCCTGGACATGCACTGGAACATGGCGATAATGGGGACACGCGGGCCTGGCTGTGAGTGGCGTGTGTCAGCCCACTGGCCCTCACAGCTGGACACAAGGCACTGTTAACCTCCCCCTCTAAACAGATGAGGAAACAGAGGCACAGAGATCACCAGCCAAGAAATAGCTGCAGTGGGGTCCAGCCCAGGTGGCCTCACCGGAACAGGCACCCGGGCCCCACAGCCCTCTGCATGCACCAGGCACCTCTGTGCGCACCAGCCACCCTCAGGCAGTCCTCTCTGCTGGGGCTTCCTCTCTCCTGAATTTTCAGCTGCTCTTCACGTTCCTACGTCACTGAAGCTGAGAGTCCTCTCTAACAGACACATGGTTTCTCACACAGGTATGTTTAGCCATGACAGTGCAGGTCACACTGATGGGGTCTACGATCCAAGGACCTAGAGTATGATTGTTTGTGGATCTAGGTACCATAAGCTTACGGTTAGAACTCAAAGCTCGGGGAGCTTAAAAGTTGCCCAATGTCACACGGCAAGCAGGGAGGGCTGGGGTAGACCACACCACTGCTGCCCCCAGACCCATGGCCACGGCCAGACGGGTGCATGTCCTGGGTGGTGATGGGGCTGGAGATGGGTCAGCACTGGGCTCTGTGAAGCTCAGTGTCACAGACTTAATTAGTGTTAAAATGAGATCTGGAGAAGTGTTGCTCCCCTGAAAGAGGGGTGAACACAAGGGTCTCCTCATTCACAATGTTCCCCCACTGATACATTTTGGCCAGTGAGACCCAAAAAAATTCTACTAGGAGGTCCTGGCAAACTGGTTTCCCTGATACAGGCCTTCTTCCATCCCCCACACATCAACCCTCTCCCAGCTCTGTCTCCAGAAAGCAGATGGGATGGCTGGCGCCACTGCAGCCATCTAGTATTAATGAGGTAAAGGTCAAGAATATGGTAGACTTCAGAGACAATGGCATTGAGCTGTGAACTACACATAACAATGGTCTATCTCTAATTCTCACAATGTGGTTTCTTTTTTTTAAAAGAAATCTATTTCTTTACGCTATTCCGTGTTTCTCCCCACCACTAACTTGCAGCAAAGCACACCAGACAAGAGGTGGCTCTATTCCATTGGCCCTACTTGAGGAGATTCAGAGTCAGTCTTATCTTCATGACCCTCCTGAATCAAAAATACGAACAAGGTCTCCAAGATAAGGGCAGGTGGACTGGGTCTCAAAGTCACTGGCTCAGAGATTCTTCTTGCCTGACTCAGCCTGTAGTGGACCACTTGCCCTAATAGACATTGAAGACAGTGCAGGACCACAAGAGCTGGGGCTGACAGTGAAGGGCTGATGGGTGGGGAGGGTAGGGGACTCCCTCAGAGCGGCTCCTGACCTTGGCCCCACGTGTGCTCAGTGCTGCAGGCAGAGCCCGGGTCCCAGGCCAGAAACCAGGGCACAGGCCATGCCATGCTGGGAGCCAGAAGGTACCTGGGAATATCTGGTCCCTCTTCCCCCTTTCCTCCAGCAACAAGGCCTGGAGACGGGTCCAGCACGGCCAGAGACATGACACTGTCCGCTGGAAGGACTGGCCCAGAGCCCGGGTCTTCTCTTGCCCCAGCCAGTGACCTTTACACCCACTGCAAGGCCCGCAAGAGGACCAGCAGACTCTGGTCTGAGACTAGCCAGGGCTAGGGCGCCCGAGGGGACCTTAGTCTGGGCCATCAGAGGAGCAGATGCTAAGGTGGGACTTTGTTAGGGGAAATACCCCTGTGGCAGGAAGTGAGCAGGATGGGGGAAAAGTTGAGAGGGCTTGAGATGGCAGAGTTGGCCTGACCCCAGTGCCAGGCAGAGTGGGGGAGGTGGGGGAAGGCTCGGTCAGGCCCCAGGGAAGCTTCGAGCTGTGCTTGGCTGGAGTGCAGGTGCCCCAGGTGTGGGCCCACCTAGGCTTCCCCGTGTGTGTCCCATGGACACTGGGCAGCAGCCTCAGGGAGTGTGGTCTTGGCACAGGGTGGCAGTGTGGCTTTCGGGCCCATGGCCCATTAGCTCCCTGGAGGTGGAGGCTTAGATCACAACCTCGGGCAGGGCTTCAAATCCAGATTCCTGGTCCTAGCTCTGGCTGTTGCGGTTCAGAGGCCTGGGGTAACTAACATACGAAGAGGATGGACACTCGTGTGTGTTCCTCTCTAGAAACCCCCCGTCATCTCATTGCCTTCCTTCCTGGGTCCAGGCGTGCATTCTGCTCTCTCTGTTGTTTTCTGCACACCATCACCCCCAACCCCTGCCTTGCATCACGGGCCAGCTCTGTGGCCGTTCGGGTTTCCAGACTCTGCTCTGAACTGCCAGCTGCGTAGGGGCAGGGACTGAGGTTGGTTCTCTGCTATGTCTCCAGAACCCTGGACAGCACCTGGCTCCCTGACGGATGGCTGGATGGGCGAATGAATGAATGAGACAATAAAGGAAAAGGGGGGGACTGAGTGTGGGCAGGGTCCTCGGAGCCTTACACCAAGCAGAGGGGACCTGGGGACAAGGCAGGTCACCTACTTTCTCCTCTCGTCTGCCATGACTCAGTCCCGTCTGCTCCCCGCCCATCCAGCCCTAAGCGTCCAGTCCCGGCTGCAGCCGGCTCACAAGGACAGGAGGTCTGGGTGTTCTGCCAAGAAGCGAGTGCCATGCCTCGTTCCAGCACGCCCGCCCTGCGCTGTGGGCAAGTGCCTTGGGATTGCTTTTTAATGGTCTGCTTTGTTGGCTTGACTTTGCCATCATAGCCAGCCAGCTTGGCTGCCGAGTGGCCACATGTCAGCTGTGGGGCTGGACAGCGTCCTGCTGCCCTGGGGGACCAGCCTGAGATGAGCACTGCCCCCCTTTCCTGGGGAAGGGGATGCTGGCAACAGGGAGGTTGAGCGTCATCTTGTTCCCTTTTCAATGGCTTCTCTTGGTACTTTCTGAGCTGCAGAGGCAAACCCGCTGTGCCACCACTGCCCAGGTGGGCCTGAGTCCCGCAAGCACGAGAGGAGCCCCTGGTGCTGCTATGTTTAGGGCATAGTTGGAGCTGAGTGGGACAGAGGAGGGTCGAGGATGGGCTCCGGGCTACTTGGGGGGTGCTTGCTCCCTTCTTGGCCTCACAGTAGCTCTCCAGCAACTTCCAGGGGATGCATAGGCATGTCCCTGCGTGGTCAGTGGCCAGGCCTGCCTTCTGCACCCACTGGCTTTGCACTGGACCAGGGACCTTGAATCACTGGTCCCCTGGGGTGGGCGGCAGGTCTGTCTACAGGAGTCAGGCAGGAGCTGCTAACACAGAGTAGGGGGCCCAGGTCTGAGACCCTGCAGAGGCTGGAGGGCTGCATTTCAGG
>SJYC01103345.1:0-16109 GCA_006408675.1 Madoqua kirkii
GTTGGACACGACTGTGTGACTGAACTGAACTGAACAGGAAAAATAAAAGGCACTGATTCCCCCAGGAGAAGTCCACAGATGCTCTGTGCCCATCGTGGCTGCAGGGCAGCGGCCCAGATAGCATGGCCCTGCCCCATGATGCCGGGTTGTGTATTGTTGGCCTTCACCCCACCTGCCTCCCTAGGCTGGCGCTGAATCTGGGCAATTGTCAGCCTTGGCATTGAGGAAGCCCCACAGCCTCTTCCCAGCAGCCGGGAGATTCCAGAAATGCCCTCCAAGCCCGGCAGTCATCACAGCTGGTCTGTTTAGGAGTGGAGCTGTCTGTCTGTCCATCTGTCCTGGCCCCCAACAAAGGCCCCTCTGCAGGGTGGAGACCCAGGGCTTGGGGACAGTGGACAAGCCAGCATGGACTAAAGGAACTCAGGCTCTGAACTGACCTTAAAGAAGGAAAAAGCAATGTCCACTCCTCCCGCTGGGCTCCCTCCCTCAGGCCAAAGGAGTGGTGGGGCCATAGGGACTCAGGGCTGGTGGCAGCGGGAAGGTAGACATCAGGGAGAAGGTTCCCAGGTGAATTCGTTGTGAGGGGGCACCGCTGGGGGTGGTCGGATCAGAGGAGGAGCCAGGGACGAAGGGGCACCAGCAGAGTCCTGGCCCCTGGCCCTCAGAGCCGGGGGAGTTGGGGTGGGGGCGGCACTGAGAGAGACTGGAGGTGAGCTGACCACAGGATGCCAGGCTGGTGCAGCGGACCCGCCAGGAGGCCACTGTGACCACCAGGGAGAGGTGACAGCCGCTCAGAGCAGGGCAGGGCAGAGGGGAGACTGGCCAGATGCCCTGGGGGCGAGGTGGCGGGGCCGCCTGCAGGGGGTGGCGGTCAAGGAGGCAGGCGGTCCTCAGGGTTTGGGCCGACCTCCCGGAGAAATAGAGCTGGCCTGGGCTGAGTCGAGTGGGTTCAGGGCCTTTAGGACACGATGGGGGTGGTCATGTCTGTGAATGTCTGGGGGGTGTTGAACAGGCATTTGGACTGGAGTCTGGCTGCATGGCAGGGGTCCCAGTTCACAGGGTGGAGGGTGGCAGCCTGTCACCCAGGGCTCAGGGAGAGGTGCCTGCAAGCAGCAGGGGTGTGGGGCAGTGCATCCCCAAGGACCAGGCCCAGTGTGGGTGGCCAGGATGGGCCGTGGGGGGCTGACCTCGCCTGGGGATGGCTCCAGCTCTGTTCCTCAGATCCTCTAAGGCTCCTAGATTTCAGGGGCCAAAATCACTGCAGATGGTGATTGCAGCCATGAAATTAAAAGACGCTTACTCCTTGGAAGAAAAGTTATGACCAACCTAGATAGCATATTCAAACGCAGAGACATTACTTTGCCGACTAAGGTCCGTCTAGTCAAGGCTATGGTTTTTCCTGTGGTCATGTATGGATGTGACAGTTGGACTGTGAAGAAGGCTGAGTGCTGAAGAATTGATGCTTTTGAACTGTGGTGTTGGAGAAGACTCTTAAGAGTCCCTTGGACTGCAAGGAGATCCAACCAGTCCATTCTGAAGGAGATCAGCCCTGAGATTTCTTTGGAAGGAATGATGCTAAAGCTGAAACTCCAGTACTTTGGCCACCTCATGCGAAGAGCTGACTCATTGGAAAAGACTCTGATGCTGGGAGGGATTGGAGGCAGGAGGAGAAGGGGACGACCGAGGGTAAGATGGCTGGATGGCATCACTGATTTGATGGATGCGAGTCTGAGTGAACTCCAGGAGTTGGTGATGGACAGGGAGGCCTGGAGTGCTGTGATTCATGGGGTCGCAAAGAGTCGGACATGACTGAGCGACTGAACTGAACTGAACTGAACTTGGTTGCTAAATTCACACTCCTGCACTTTGATCAGGGGCTTCCCAGTGGCTCAGAGGTAAAGAATGTGCCTTCGAATACAGGAAACAGGAAGAGGGACACAAGAGACATAATCTGCCCTGGGTCGGGCACATCCCCTGGAGGAGAGCACCGCAACCCACTCCTGTATTCTTGCCTGGAGAATCCCATGGACAGAGGATCTGGCGGGCTACAGTCGATGGGGTAACAAAGGGTCTGAGATGACTGGGTGACTTAGCACACACATACACGCTTGGATCAGTTGCTTCCTTGGTGTTCCATCCTCCTTAGGATCAGGACCAGCTGATCTCACTACTACAGGGCCCCCAGAGGCCCGGGGAGAAGGCTCACTAGAGAGGGGTGATACGCAGGGCCCCAGACCAGGAAGGACTCTTCCAGGTTTCTTGTCTCCGAGGTAGGCCACAGCAGGCTTTCCCTGGAAGGACCGAGGTGAGGGTTCAGTGGCCAGCAGGTGAGGAGCCCTGGACATGCACTGGAACATGGCGATAATGGGGACACGCGGGCCTGGCTGTGAGTGGCGTGTGTCAGCCCACTGGCCCTCACAGCTGGACACAAGGCACTGTTAACCTCCCCCTCTAAACAGATGAGGAAACAGAGGCACAGAGATCACCAGCCAAGAAATAGCTGCAGTGGGGTCCAGCCCAGGTGGCCTCACCGGAACAGGCACCCGGGCCCCACAGCCCTCTGCATGCACCAGGCACCTCTGTGCGCACCAGCCACCCTCAGGCAGTCCTCTCTGCTGGGGCTTCCTCTCTCCTGAATTTTCAGCTGCTCTTCACGTTCCTACGTCACTGAAGCTGAGAGTCCTCTCTAACAGACACATGGTTTCTCACACAGGTATGTTTAGCCATGACAGTGCAGGTCACACTGATGGGGTCTACGATCCAAGGACCTAGAGTATGATTGTTTGTGGATCTAGGTACCATAGCTTACGGTTAGAACTCAAAGCTCGGGGAGCTTAAAAGTTGCCCAATGTCACACGGCAAGCAGGGAGGGCTGGGGTAGACCACACCACTGCTGCCCCCAGACCCATGGCCACGGCCAGACGGGTGCATGTCCTGGGTGGTGATGGGGCTGGAGATGGGTCAGCACTGGGCTCTGTGAAGCTCAGTGTCACAGACTTAATTAGTGTTAAAATGAGATCTGGAGAAGTGTTGCTCCCCTGAAAGAGGGGTGAACACAAGGGTCTCCTCATTCACAATGTTCCCCCACTGATACATTTTGGCCAGTGAGACCCAAAAAAATTCTACTAGGAGGTCCTGGCAAACTGGTTTCCCTGATACAGGCCTTCTTCCATCCCCCACACATCAACCCTCTCCCAGCTCTGTCTCCAGAAAGCAGATGGGATGGCTGGCGCCACTGCAGCCATCTAGTATTAATGAGGTAAAGGTCAAGAATATGGTAGACTTCAGAGACAATGGCATTGAGCTGTGAACTACACATAACAATGGTCTATCTCTAATTCTCACAATGTGGTTTCTTTTTTTTAAAAGAAATCTATTTCTTTACGCTATTCCGTGTTTCTCCCCACCACTAACTTGCAGCAAAGCACACCAGACAAGAGGTGGCTCTATTCCATTGGCCCTACTTGAGGAGATTCAGAGTCAGTCTTATCTTCATGACCCTCCTGAATCAAAAATACGAACAAGGTCTCCAAGATAAGGGCAGGTGGACTGGGTCTCAAAGTCACTGGCTCAGAGATTCTTCTTGCCTGACTCAGCCTGTAGTGGACCACTTGCCCTAATAGACATTGAAGACAGTGCAGGACCACAAGAGCTGGGGCTGACAGTGAAGGGCTGATGGGTGGGGAGGGTAGGGGACTCCCTCAGAGCGGCTCCTGACCTTGGCCCCACGTGTGCTCAGTGCTGCAGGCAGAGCCCGGGTCCCAGGCCAGAAACCAGGGCACAGGCCATGCCATGCTGGGAGCCAGAAGGTACCTGGGAATATCTGTCCCTCTTCCCCCTTTCCTCCAGCAACAAGGCCTGGAGACGGGTCCAGCACGGCCAGAGACATGACACTGTCCGCTGGAAGGACTGGCCCAGAGCCCGGGTCTTCTCTTGCCCCAGCCAGTGACCTTTACACCCACTGCAAGGCCCGCAAGAGGACCAGCAGACTCTGGTCTGAGACTAGCCAGGGCTAGGGCGCCCGAGGGGACCTTAGTCTGGGCCATCAGAGGAGCAGATGCTAAGGTGGGACTTTGTTAGGGGAAATACCCCTGTGGCAGGAAGTGAGCAGGATGGGGGAAAAGTTGAGAGGGCTTGAGATGGCAGAGTTGGCCTGACCCCAGTGCCAGGCAGAGTGGGGGAGGTGGGGGAAGGCTCGGTCAGGCCCCAGGGAAGCTTTCAGCTGTGCTTGGCTGGAGTGCAGGTGCCCCAGGTGTGGGCCCACCTAGGCTTCCCCGTGTGTGTCCCATGGACACTGGGCAGCAGCCTCAGGGAGTGTGGTCTTGGCACAGGGTGACAGTGTGGCTTTCGGGCCCATGGCCCATTAGCTCCCTGGAGGTGGAGGCTTAGATCACAACCTCGGGCAGGGCTTCAAATCCAGATTCCTGGTCCTAGCTCTGGCTGTTGCGGTTCAGAGGCCTGGGGTAACTAACATACGAAGAGGATGGACACTCGTGTGTGTTCCTCTCTAGAAACCCCCCGTCATCTCATTGCCTTCCTTCCTGGGTCCAGGCGTGCATTCTGCTCTCTCTGTTGTTTTCTGCACACCATCACCCCCAACCCCTGCCTTGCATCACGGGCCAGCTCTGTGGCCGTTCGGGTTTCCAGACTCTGCTCTGAACTGCCAGCTGCGTAGGGGCAGGGACTGAGGTTGGTTCTCTGCTATGTCTCCAGAACCCTGGACAGCACCTGGCTCCCTGACGGATGGCTGGATGGGCGAATGAATGAATGAGACAATAAAGGAAAAGGGGGGGACTGAGTGTGGGCAGGGTCCTCGGAGCCTTACACCAAGCAGAGGGGACCTGGGGCAAGGCAGGTCACCTACTTTCTCCTCTCGTCTGCCATGACTCAGTCCCGTCTGCTCCCCGCCCATCCAGCCCTAAGCGTCCAGTCCCGGCTGCAGCCGGCTCACAAGGACAGGAGGTCTGGGTGTTCTGCCAAGAAGCGAGTGCCATGCCTCGTTCCAGCACGCCCGCCCTGCGCTGTGGGCAAGTGCCTTGGGATTGCTTTTTAATGGTCTGCTTTGTTGGCTTGACTTTGCCATCATAGCCAGCCAGCTTGGCTGCCGAGTGGCCACATGTCAGCTGTGGGGCTGGACAGCGTCCTGCTGCCCTGGGGGACCAGCCTGAGATGAGCACTGCCCCCCTTTCCTGGGGAAGGGGATGCTGGCAACAGGGAGGTTGAGCGTCATCTTGTTCCCTTTTCAATGGCTTCTCTTGGTACTTTCTGAGCTGCAGAGGCAAACCCGCTGTGCCACCACTGCCCAGGTGGGCCTGAGTCCCGCAAGCACGAGAGGAGCCCCTGGTGCTGCTATGTTTAGGGCATAGTTGGAGCTGAGTGGGACAGAGGAGGGTCGAGGATGGGCTCCGGGCTACTTGGGGGGTGCTTGCTCCCTTCTTGGCCTCACAGTAGCTCTCCAGCAACTTCCAGGGGATGCATAGGCATGTCCCTGCGTGGTCAGTGGCCAGGCCTGCCTTCTGCACCCACTGGCTTTGCACTGGACCAGGGACCTTGAATCACTGGTCCCCTGGGGTGGGCGGCAGGTCTGTCTACAGGAGTCAGGCAGGAGCTGCTAACACAGAGTAGGGGGCCCAGGTCTGAGACCCTGCAGAGGCTGGAGGGCTGCATTTCTGGAAAGTTTTCTGTGGCTCTCCAAAGAGGGGGGTGGGGATGGAGTGGGGATGCACAGCAGGGCTGGGAAGTGGCAGATCAGGGCCTTCATCATCCACAGCCTCCTTCAGGGCAGCTGCTTCAGGCCCGGGTCTGGGGTGACCCTGTAAGTTCATGGTCTAGGGCAGAGGCAAACTTTGCCTCTGGGTCATAGCACCCGCTGAACGAACTTCCTTCAGCCCTGCTCTGAGCTCCTTGGTTCTCTAAACCTCCCCGTGGAGCAGCTCCTGGTGGTGCAGTTGGTTTGCATCTGCAGCTCAGAAAATCCCAAGAGAAGCCACTGAAAAGGTGGCAAGGTGATGCCCACCCACCCCTCTCCTCCAGCTCCTGAGGGCCGCCAGCCACCCCTGGCTCATGGCTGCAGGGCTCCCCCTCCAATCCAGTCACCGGACTGTGGGCTGCTCGACCTCCCTTTGTCTCCTTCTGCGACCGTGTGTATGTAGGGCCCAGTTCCTGCAAACCACACTGTTGGAGGGTGAGGACTCTGGGACTCTGGCAGCCTCTGGCCAGCAGCCCCTCCTGCCCCCAGAGGAGGACCCCTGGCGACTACCCGGCCCCCGCCCTGTGGAGATGAGGCGGGCCTGAGACTGAGGGTCCTGCCTGCGGGAAGCGTCTTAAGGCCTCTGGCATCCCCAGGCTGACTGCAGCCTCCTGGGCACTGAGTCATGGGTGCCGTGTGCTCCCGCTCCACACCATGTGGGAGGGCCACACCGTGTGGCCTCCAGCGGGGGCCAGGAACTCCACCTGAAGTGACAGGGAATTTCTGCCCTCCTCAAGGCCTCAAGTCATTGTCATTGCCACCATCCACAGGCTCCGACAAGCTTGTGCATGTGTGTGCATGTGTGTGCAAGGTGTGTCTGTATCAGTTTCGGCCTGGACCTTCCCTCTCGGCCTGGGCAGTGCTGCGAAGCCCCCAAAGTCTTCCCTGTCCACCCCAAGAGGCAGGGTGCACACACACAGATGCACAGACATTCACACACCACACACGCACGCGCACGCACGCGCGCACACACACACACACACACACACACACACACAAGACACATGCTCCATCTTCATGCTCCCCTCTCACACAAACTACATACATGTCACATCTGCACATAGGCACACACCACAGAAACACACACGCCCACACCCACACACACACCCTGGCTGGCTGACTGGGGCACACAGCTTTCCTTGATGATGGTTCCCAGACCCACATAGGTCCTGCCGTCCACGCTGAGGATGGCTCAGGATGGATGACTGTGACATGTATGTGCCAGGACTCTAAAAAAGCGTTAGGAGACCCCAGTCCTCCCACAGTGGATGCACCCAACAAGTGGTGCAGGATATCGCGTGGTTCACGGGGCCGCTGGAGCCTGGCAAAGAGGATCTCCAAGCATACTCTCAACCCCTCCAAACACCAGACACATGCTCCATCTTCATGCTCCCCTCTCACACAAACTACATACATGTCACATCTGCACATAGGCACACACCACAGAAACACACACGCCCACACCCACACACACACCCTGGCTGGCTGACTGGGGCACACAGCTTTCCTTGATGATGGTTCCCAGACCCACATAGGTCCTGCCGTCCACGCTGAGGATGGCTCAGGATGGATGACTGTGACATGTATGTGCCAGGACTCTAAAAAAGCGTTAGGAGACCCCAGTCCTCCCACAGTGGATGCACCCAACAAGTGGTGCAGGATATCGCGTGGTTCACGGGGCCGCTGGAGCCTGGCAAAGAGGATCTCCAAGCATACTCTCAACCCCTCCACCTTGGGCATCTGTTCCAAGGGGGCCTGGAGAGGCAGGGCTGGACCCAGGGCTGCCTGGAGGATCCCATCACCGGCCAGCAGCAAGGGCGGAAGTGTTGACTAGCTTGCCTCTGCAGCCCTGGGCAGGGTCCTGTTGCACTGTGGGTGGGTAGGCCCCACGCTCAAAATCTTCCTCCTCCCAGGCCAGGTTCCTGCAAAGGAGCCTAGGCTGAGAGCTGCTGGAATCCAGCCTGGCTTCTCTCTGAGCTGGCCCCTCCCCTGGAAGGAAGAAGGCGGGTGGATCCATTTGGGGTCTCCAGCAGGGCTCTCCAGGGGGCTGAGGTAGGGAAACTCCAGAGCGGAGAGGAGAGGTCGTTCCCTCCTCCCTGTGCAGTGGGTACAGCACAGCTGCCTCCAGGCTACACAGGCTTTGTTGCTGCTGTCGTTCAGTCGCTCAGTCATGTCGGACTCTGTGTGACCCCATGGACTGCAGCGCACCTGGCTTTTCTGTCCTTCAAACCCATGTCCATTGAGTCGGTGATGCCATCCAACCATCTCATCCTCTGTCATCCCCTTCTCCTCCTGCCCTCAATCTTCCCAGCATCAGGGTGTTTTCCAGTGACTCGACTCTTCCCATCAAGTGAAATATTGGAGCTTCAGTTTCAGCATTAGTCCTTCCAATGAATATTCAGGACTGTTTTCCTTTAGGATGGACTGGTTGGATCTCCTTGCAGTCCATGGGACCCTCAAGAGTCTTCTCCAGCACCACAATGTGAAGACATCAGTTGGTTGGTGCTCAGCCTTCTTTATGGTCCAACTCTTTAGGCTTATTATGACTTTTCACCCCACGTGGGCTCAAAATCCAGGAAGAGGAGCAGCGGGGGAGGCAGGCTGAAGAGGAGCCAGAGGTAAGAGTGGGTGGGGGCAGGGGCTAGAGGGGCAGCAGACCCCTGGGGACTGGCTGTCAGCTGTGCCTAAGCCCTCTCACCAGCCCAGCGCCATCACCTTCCTGTTCAGCCGGCTTCCCCTTTCGGGGCCTGAAAGAGCCTCTTTCCCCGGGATTGTCGGTTGCAGCTTTCTCTCCTTGGACCTCCAGGGCACTACCAGGTATGGGCCGGGGACCCCGCAGTGTGCCCGGGGGTGCCGAGTCCATGGCTTCCCCTCAGGTGAGGGGCACAGGCTCCCAGCACTGTCAGTTCTGGACCTGCCCCTGTGTGCATACAGCCTGACGTCAACCCGGCCTTCCAGACAGGAAGCCTGGAGCCGGCGTCCGGAGAGCCTGCTGGCACTGGCGACGCTGCAGCTCTGAACAAGAAGGGCTAAAGTGTTCCCTTCGCCCAGTGAAATTCTTGAGGTGGGTCATGGCATAGCCTCCGTGCCCTCCCTTGATGGGCAGTGAACTTTCTGGTCTGGCTGAGACAATCGTCCCCGACAAGGGCAGAGCTAGAGAGACTGGACCGACCGTGGCCCTCCCTCTCCCCAGGGACTCAAGCGGGGTGTCAGGCCAAGCCAAGCAGGGAGCTACCCCTCCCGTCCTTCAGCTTAAAGTCAGGCTCTGTGCAGGTGTTCAGCTAAGATCAGGTCTCCAGGGAACCTTCCAGAACCTAACTCCTCCAGTCCTGGCCTGTCTGACACTGTCCACCTTGCTCTTCCCTTGATCTCTGTGCTCCTGGTCCCAGTGCTCTGGGAAATTCACAGGCCTTTGAGTGGACAGATCTGAGCTCAGACTCAGTTTCCTCCTGGGCCTACCCCGACCCTGGGCCCCAGCCTCCCTGTGGCTAAGACAGGCTGGCAGGGGTCAGGGAGACTATGGTGTGAATGCCGTCTCCAGGGAGGTTCATATGCAAAGACACCAAGGCCAGGGGGCACTCAACCTGCAGAGTGAGTTTGTGTGTGCGCGGGGCTGCAGGGGAAGGTTAGGCCCTGGATTTCCCAGCTCCTAGGAGCCACATCCCTGCAACCACGACCTTGATCCAAGCAGAACCCCATCACCCGGGAGCTGGTTAATGCAGATTCCTTGGTTATGCCCAGACAGACTCCTTTGGAAGCTGGGTGGGGCCGAGGAGGCAGCATTTTTAACAAGGCCCAGGATTTGCAGGTCATCTATGCTCTGGGTTCTAGTCTTGGATGGGGACCCTGCTCTACCCCTCACTGGCTACGTTGCTTCAGTGTTTTTGAGCTTCCGTTTCCCCATTGGTAAGATCTCATAGTACCCATGTGCTCATGCTCAGTTGCATTTGATGCTGTGACCCCATGGGCTGTAGCCTACCAGCTCCTCTGACCATGGGATTCTCCAGGCAAGAATGCTAGAGTGAGTTGCCATTCCCTTCTCCAGAGGATCTTCCTGACCCACAGATCAAACCCAAATCTCCTGTGTCTCCCGCACTGACTATGGGATCCTGTGGGTGATCCTGGGGGCAGTCCTGTGCTCTCGCTGCACAGCTTGCAACAGTGGGAAAGGAGGGCTTCATCTGTGTGCAAAGCAGAAATACTGACACAGACGTAGAGAACAGATGTGTGGTCACTGAGGTGGGAAAGGAAGAGCAGGATGAACAGGGAGATTGACATATATACACTGCTACGTATAAAATGGGCTGCCCTTAGTGGTAAAGAAGCTGCCTGCAACGCAGGAGATGTGGGTTCAGTACACGACATAGTGACTTAGCACACATGCATGTATAAAGCAGGTAACTAAGAACCTACTGTAGGGCACAGGGACTCTACTCAGTACTCTCTAATGACCTATATGGGAAAAGAACCTGTTTTTAAATTTTATGTATTTTTAATCAGAGGATAATTGCTTTAGAATATGTTGATTTCTGCCATAAATCAACATGCATCAGCCATAGCTATAAAGACGAGGCATGTGTGTGCACATAGCTGGTTCACTGTGCTGTACAGCAGAAACTAACAGAACGTCATGAATCAACTGTACTCCAACAAAAGGACTTTTAAAAAAGGAGGGTGTTCATGGCGCAGTGCACGCAGAGGACCCTAGAGCTCCAGCCTAGCCTCGTCTCTTTGGAAACTTCATTTGGTTGCTTCTGCCCTGATTCACAGAGAAGGTGATGGCACCCCACTCCAGTACTCTTGCCTGGAAAACCCCATGCAGTCCATGGGGTCGCTGAGAGTCGAACATGACTGAGCGACTTCACTTTCACGCATTGGAGAAGGAAATGGCAACCCACTCCAGTGTTCTTGCCTGGAGAACCCCAGGGACAGAGGAACCTGGTGGGCTTCCATCTACGGGGTCGCACAGAGTCGGACACGACTGAAGCAACTTAGCAGCAGCAGCAGCCCTTATTTACCTAGTCCTTCCAGGTCAGGACATAATCCTGGGGTTGAGAAGCACCCTTCACGTCCCTGGTTCTGAGCAGCAGGAGAGGCAGATGGAAAAATCCTGATGAGAAAGAGTGACTCTGTCCATAAACCGAGGGAGATCCCTGGGACCCAAGCTTCCCTGTGCTTTGACCAAATGACTCAGGAGCTGCCCAAGGCAGGGCCCCTCCTCCCCCAGAGTCTTACGTTCTTTTTATCGTGAAAATGTTCAAACATGTAGAAATAGGACAATAGTATAATAGCCACCATCTCAGCAAATGAGCAATTATCAATCGTCTGCCACATTTGCCTTATTATCTATGTGTAAGTAAAATGTGATAAGAGATGCGTGCTCCTTGGAAGAAAAGCTTTGACAAACCTAGACAGTATGTTTAAAAGCGGAGGCATCACTTTGCCAGCAAAGGTCCATAAAGTCAAGGCTATGCTTTTTCCAGTAGTCATGTACAGATGTGAGGGTTGGACCATAAAGTAGACTGAGCACCGAAGAATTGATGCTTCTGACCTGTGCTGGAGAAGACTCTAAAGAGTCCCTTTTCAGCAAGGAGATCAAACCAGTAAATCCTAAAGGAAATCAACCCTGAATATTCACTGGAAGGACTGATGCTGAAGCTCTAATACTTTGGCCACCTGATGTGAAGAACTAACTCATTGGAAAAAACTGATCCTGGGAAAGATTGAAGGCAGGATACAGGGACGACAGAAGATGAGACGGTTGGATGGCATCACCGACTCAACGGACGTGAGTTTGAGCAAGCTCCAGGACAGGGAAGCCTGGCGTGCTGCAGTCCATGGGATCACAAAGAGTCAGACACTACTGAGTGACTGAACAACAACAAATGTGAAATATATTAAAAGAAATCAAATGTATCCTGGCATTTTGCCTTAAATATTTTATATAAACCTTTGACAGATACAGGCGACTCCTAACTCGAACTCTGAGCGATCACTCCAGCTGACCAGAGGTAGGTCACTTCCTGTCTGCCATCCAATGCCAGTCCATGTTCCTCCAGATTCTATTTCACAGCTGGTTAGTTTGAATAATGACACAAAGTCCCCACCCTGCGCTTGCTTTTATGTCTCTTACATTTCTTTTAATCTGTAAACAGTCCCTCCCTTTTCTTCTTTCACGCCAAGGCTTACTGAAGAAACCAGGTCAGAAGTCCCTTGTTCAGGATGTCTCTGCTTGCTGTGATGACGTTGAACTGTCTTTCATCTCCCTTTCCCTGAGATTTCTGGTAAATGAGAACCTAGATCCAAAGCCTTCCCTGGACTTGAGCTCATTATTTTTGGCAGGAAACCTTTGCAGGTGTGTGGCATAGCTCAGAAGGCATCTGGCTATTCGGCTGCTAGGATGCTAGGACGAAGCAGTGATGCATATGGGGGGCAGCCTGGTTCCTCCTCTAGGCAGCTGCAGGTCCCCCCTTTCACCAGCAAGGGCCTGTGGGCACCATGGATATCCAGGTCCCTTGTGGCCTTTGCCTAACAGCTTTGAAATCTGATGGAAGGTTGTTTGGTCATTATTTCATGTGTCATTGTTTTTGTTCATAGTCATGTCCAAATCTGCCACCCCACAGACTACAGCATGTCAGGCTTCTCTGTCCTTCACATCTCCCAGAGTTTGCTCAGACTCCTGTCCAGTCGGTGATGCCATCCAACCACCTCATCCTCTCCCGTCCCCTTCTGCTCCTGTCCTCAATCTTTCCCAGCACTAGGGTTTTTTTTTTTTTTCCAGTAAGTCAGCTCTACCCATCAGGTGGTCAAAGTATTGAAGTTTTAGCTTCAGCATCAATTCTTCCAATGAATATTCATGGTTGAGAGCTTGCAAAATGCTGATTTTCTATATTCCAACTTTCATTTGTGATTTATTAAAGCTGGAATTATTTTGTAAAGAAGAACTTTTTACTCCATCAACTAGGGTTATTTGGTTACCCCCAAAATATAGATTGTATAGGAAAGATGAGATAAATACTTAATTCTTTCCCTTTTAATGATTAATTTTGAGTAAAGAGTTGGTACAACAATTACTGCCAATGGTAACATGTGGAATTAAACAACTTTAATCTTACTTTGTTTTTAGAGTTGTTAGGAAGAAATGGATTTTTTGCCTGAACTGTGTTTCAATCAAATGCAGTCTTTGCTCTCTCTTATGACTTGGCTGGTGTTAGCCAGTGAAAGGCCCTCCATGGGTCTTGGTATCATTTTAGCATGACCTAAGTACGTCAAAGCTGTATACTGTCACCCTGCTTATTTAACTTATATGCAGAGTACATCATGAGTAACGCTGGACTGGAAGAAACACAAGCTGGAATCAAGATTGCCGGGAGAAATATCAATAACCTCAGATATGTAGATGACATCACCCTTATGGCAGAAAGCGAAGAACTAAAGAGCCTCTTGATGAAAGTGAAAGAGAAGAGTGACAAAGTTGGCTTAAAACTCAACACTCAGAAAACTAAGATCATGGCATCTGATCCCATCACTTCATGGCAAATAGATGAGGAAACAGTGATAGACTTTATTTTGGGTGGCTCCAAAATCACTGCAGATGATAACTATAGCCATGAAATTAAAAGATGCTTGCTCCTTGGAAGAAAAGTTATAACCAACCTTGACAGCATATTAAAAAGCAGAGACATTACTTTGCCCACAAAGATTTGTCTAGTCAAAGCTATAGTTTTTCCAGTAGTCATGTATGGATGTGAGAGTTGGACTATAAAGAAGGCTGAGTGCTGAAGAATTGATGGTTTTGAACTGCTGTCTTGGAGAAGATTCTTGAGAGTCCCTTGGACTGCAAGGAGAGCAAACCAGTCCATCCTAAAGGAAATCAGTCCTGAATATTTATTGGAAAGACTGATGCTGAAGATGAAACTTCAATCCTTTGGCCATCTGATGTGAAGAACTGAAAAGACCCTGACACTGGGAAAGATTGAAGGCAGGAGGAGAATGGGATGACAGAGGATGAGATGGTTGGATGGCATAACTGACTCAATAGACATGAATTTGAGCAGGCTCTGGGAGTTGGTGATGGACAGGGAAGCCTGGTGTGCTGCAGTCCATGGGGTTGCAAAGAGTAAGACAGGACTGAGCTACTGAACTGATCATAGATACAAAACATACTCAATAAACATTAGCAAACTGAATTAAATGGTTCATTAATAGGCTCAGACAGCATGATCAAGATGGTCATTCCACCAACAAGGACCTACTGTATAGCACATGGAACTTTGCTCAATGTTATGTGTCAGCCTGGATGGACAGGAATTTGGAGGAGAACGGATACACATGTGTGTATGGCTGAGTCCCTTTGCTGTTACCCTGAAACTATCATAACATTGTTAATTGGCTATACCCTAATACAAAATTAGAGAAGGAAATGGCAACTCACTCCAGTATTCTTGCCTGGAGAATCCCAGGTATGGGGGAGCCTGGTGGGCTGCTGTCTATGGGGTCACACAGGGTGAGACATGACTGAAGCGACCTAGCGTTAGCATTAATACAAAATACATTCAAAAAAAATTTTTTTAAAGATAAATATTGCAAAATAAAGAGAGAATTATTCCAGGATGCAAGGCTGACTCAACATCTTTAAATCAGTCAGTGTAATACACCACTTTAACAAAATGAAGGATAAAAAATCATATAATCATCTTAGAGGCAGAAAAAAACATTTGACAAAATTCATTATATACATTTATGATAAAAACTCTCAACAAAGTAGGTATAGAGGAAACATACCTCAACATAATAAATGCCACATATGACAAGCCCACTGCTAAAATCATACTCAGCAATGTAAAGCTGAAACCTTTTCCTCTCACATCAGGAACAAAACAAGGATATTCACTCTCACCACTTTCATAGTATTAGATGTACTAGCCAGAGCAACTGGGTAAGAAAACAAAATAAAAGATATACAAATTGGAAAGGAAGAAGTAAAACCGTTACAGTTTGTAGAGGGCATGATTTAAATGTAGAAAACTCTAAAGCCTCCATCAAAAAACTGTTAGAACTAATAAAGTGAATTCAGTAAAATTGCAGAATTCAAAATCAATATTGAAAAATCTGTTGCATTTCTATACACTAATAATAAAACTGTCAGAGAAATTTAAAAAATAATCCCATTTATAACTGTATTGAAAAGAGTAAAATATCTAGGAATAAATTTAGGCAAGGAGATGAAAGATCTGTATACTGAAAACTACAAGACATTAAGCAAGAAATTTAAGAAGATATAAATTAATAGAAGATATTCATGCTCATGGATTAGAAGAATTAGCATTTTTAAAATATTTGTACTATGAAAAGCAATATATAGATTAAATACAATCCCCATAAAAATTCCAATAGCATTTTCCCCAGAAAGAGAACAAACAATTCTAAAAGGTTTAAAAAGGTATGAAAAGATGCTCAACATCATTCATCACCGAGGAAAGGCAATCAAACCCACAATATTATCTTACACCTGTCAGGATGAAAGTGAAAGTGAAAGTTGCTCAGTCATGTCCGACTCTTTAGACCCCATTGACTGTAGAGTCCATGGAATTCTTCAGGCCAGAATATTAGAATGGGTAGCTGTTCACTTCTCCAGGGGATCTTCCCAAACCAGGGATTGAACTCAGGTCTCCCACACTGCAGGTGGATTCTTTACCAGCTGAGCCACAGGGGAAGCCCAAGAATACTGGAGTGGGTAGCCTATCCCTTCTCCAGCAGATCTTTCTGATTCAGGAATCAAACCAGGCTCTCCCACATTGCAGGCGGATTTTTTACCAGCTGAGCTATGACGGAAGCCCACCTATCAGAATGGCTATTATGAAAGTAGCAAGAAATAAGTGTTGGTAAGAGTGTGGAGAGAAGGAACTCTGTGTTGCTGTTGGTAGGGATGTAAATTGGTACAGCCACTGTGGAGAACAGTATGAAGATTCCTTAAAAATTAAAATAAAACTACCATGTTGCAATCGCACTTCCGGGAGTTTTTGTGAAGAAAACAAAAACACTAACTTGAAAAGATATCTGGACTCCCATGTTCACTGAAGCATCATTTATAATAGACAAGACATGGAATCAACCCAGTGTCCACTGATGGGTGAGGGATAAAGAACATGTGGTGGCTATACAAGGGGTATTACTCGACCATAGGAAAGAAAGCCATCCTGCCATTTGCCACAACATGAGTGGAGCTCTAAGGCATCATGTGGAGTAAATGAGTCATACAGAGAAAGACAAATATGGTATATTCTCTCTCATATATGAAACCTGAAAAAGAAAACCAAGCTCATAGATACAAAGGGTAGAATGTTTGTTGCCAGAAGTA
>SJYC01103346.1:0-37021 GCA_006408675.1 Madoqua kirkii
GTACAGGGAGGGTGGGTGTGAGAAATGGGTGACTTAATCTTGGTTTTAGTTTAAGTTAAAAAAAAAACCAAAACACCATGAGATTACATTAACATTTTCAATTCAAATTCAAAGCTCAAGTGTTATACTTAACCTATGTGACTATTTATTTGTATATTTTCGTCTCACACTAATAACTTTCCTTCCTTGCAGCATCCAGGTAATTACAAATTGGCTTTATCCTAGAAAATACAAACATGGTTTCAAACAACAATGCCAGACATAATACTTGCAGTAAGACTTACTGAATGATATTAAGGATTCTTTTGTTGCTCTTTTTGTCCTTAAAATACATCCTATTGAAAGCAAATAATCAAAATACTATGCTTTGAAATCTTTTGAAATAACTCTTTAGTTATGTTATAAACATTATATAAGTAAGTAAGTAAAGTCGCTCAGTCGTGTCCGAATCTTTGCGACCCCATGGACTGTAGCTTACCAGGCTCCTCCCTCCATGGGATTCTCCAGGCAAGAGTACTGGAGTGGGTTGCTATTTCCTTCTCCAGGGCATTTTCCCAACCCAGGGATCGAACCTGGGTCTCCCGCATTCCAGGCAGACACTTTAACCTCTGAACCACCAGGGAAGCCCATTATATAAATTTACATTTTTGTTGGTTTCTTCTTATAAGGATACATTCTTAATTCAAGTTAATCTTTTGAATATGGAAATTATCTTTATAGTTTGGAAGTCAAACACTGTGAGATAATAGTGAATTATATATTGGTCTCTGTCCCCTGTTCCTGGCACAGAGCCCCTGAAGCCCTGAAACCTGTGCTGTTTCCTGACTGATAGGAACATCTTTTGTCCAGTGAGAAGATTCTGGGTTGGCTCTGGAGTGGTCCCCACGAATAGCAAGCCATAGTTAGAGCTTGAAATGGCCAACCCTCCACCCCAACTTCTGCAGAGAAGGGAGAGGGGCTGGAGACGGGATTAGTAATTGGTCAGCCGACATGAGGGAGCCTCCGTAAAATCCCAAAGTTCCCAGAGAACTTGCAGGTTGGGACACAAGTGGACATACTGGGAGTATGATGCCCCCCAGCTCCATGGGGATGGAAGCCGCTACACTCAGGATCCCCCCACACCTTGCCCTGTGTCTCTCCATCTGACTGTTCCTCTGTATCCTTTAGTTCAGTTTAGTTGCTCAGACGTGTCCGATTCTTTGTGACTCCATGGGCTGGAGCATACCAGGCTTCCCTGTCCTTCACCAGCTCCCAGAGCTTGCTCAAATTCATATCCATTGAGTCAGTGATGCCAGCCATCTTATCCTCTGTTATTCCCTTCTCCTGCCTTCAGTCTTTCCCACATCAGAGTCTTTTCCATTGAGTCAGTTCTTCACATCACGTGACCAAAGGATTGGAATTTTAGTTTCAGCATCCATCCTTCCAATGAATATTCAGAACTGATTTCCTTTAGGATGGGCTGGTTTGATCTCCTCGCAGTCCAAGGGACTCTCAAGAGTCTTCTCCAACACCACAGCTCAAAACCATCAATTCTTGGGCACTCAGCTTTCTTTATGGTCCAGCTCTCACATCCATACATGACTACTGGAAAAATCACAGCTTTGACTAGACTGGACCTTTGTTGGCAAAGTAATGTCTCTGTATCCTTTATCCTACCCCTTATTATGTGATAAACTGGCAAATGTGTTTCCCTGATGTCCGTGAGCCCCTCTAACAAATTCCCTGGTCCCAAGGAGAGGGGACTTCTGATTTGCAGCCAAGTTGAACGACAGTTGTGGGTCACTTGGGGGAGCAACTCCTTGCCAGTGACATCTGTGGGTGGGATGAGGGGTGCAGTCCTGTGGGCCTGAGTTCTTAGCCTGTGGGGTCTGATGCCATCTCCAGGTAGGCAGTGTTAGAAATGAATCCAATTGTGGGACACTCAGCTGGGGTCCCAGAAGTGCTTGGTGTGGGGGAAAACCCGCATTTAATGTCAGAACTGTCAGAGCTGCTGCTGTGTGTGTTAGCAAAGGCAGCACACAGGAGAAGGACTGGCTGGCTTTCCTAACACAAACTCTGTAGCAAAGTGTATCGAGAGAAGCTTCCCTCCACCACTTGCCACTCAGGCGCCATTATCCGTTTCTGATTTATCCTTCCAGAGCTTTTCTTTTTTGCTAATATAAATGAACGTGCAGTGCTGAAGACTCTTGAGCATCCCTTGGATTGTAAGGAGGTCAAACCAATCAATCCTAAAAAAAGAGCAACTTTGAAAACCCACTGAAAGTACTGATACTGAAGCTGAAGCTCCAATACTTTGGCCACCTGATGCAAAGAGCTGACTCATTGGAAAAGACCCTGATGCTGGGAAAGATTGAAGGCAGGAGAAGGGGACAACAGAGGAAAAAATGGTTCGACTGCATCACCAACTCAATGGACATGAGTTTGCACAAACTCTGAGAGATGATGAAGGACAGGGAAGCCTGGTATGCTTCGGTCCATGGAGTCTCACAGAGTCAGACACAACTCAGCAACTGAACAACACAACGTCCTGCTTAATCCGATTAGCACTGTATCTGGAAACTGCTCTTTCATCCTGGACGAGCAGGACGGCCTGGGTTGTACCCAGCAAGGTGAGAGCAAGGTCTGCTGTACTTCCTGCAGGCAGTGGGCAGTGGTATTAAAGACCTGGTGGAATTAACATGGACTTCCCAGCAGTCAGTGTTTATTGAAATGCTGAAAGGAATATTAGGTGAGAAATGTGGCACTGAGTTATGGTCCAGGCTCTGAAACTAACTAGTCAGGTATATCTCATGGTGTAGATCAGATTCCTCATCCTGATGTGGGGTTGTAGGATGGTGTAGAGTGTTGAATAGGATTCCTCGATGTTTCATGTCCACCCCGAATATCATAACGTGGTCTTATTTGGAAACAGGTTGCAGGTAAAATCAACTGAAGATATGGTCATGGTGGATTTGGGTGGGCCTGCAGTCCAATGACGGCTGTGCTTAGAAGTAGACACAGGTGCCCAGGAAGAAGCCACCGGAGGCCAAGGACTGCTGGTCTCAGCTGGACACTGGAAGGAACAAGGAAGGACCCTCCCCCAGAGCTGTCAGATGTACCACAATGCTGCCTGCCCTTTGACCTCAGACTTCTGGCCTCCAGACTGTGGGAGAGGAGATCCTGTTGTTTGAGCTGCACAGTGGGTGGCACTTGGCTGCAGCGGCCCTGGGACACCGTAGAGATGGACTCATCTCTGAGGTCACTTTCTGTTCTGGACCTAAAGGATGATCCCAAATGAAGCGGCATGCAAACAGCAGAAGCAGGCGCCTAGAGCCCTGCACCAACGGAGACCACCCAGCTGCAATCAACTCCCACGATGCTTGTAATCACTCAAGCAAGAATGGCAGCTGTGAACAGACATTAAAAGATTCTCAATTACACATGTTTCTTCCGGGCAAAATTATATTTCCATAAACACTGCAGAAACGACTCAAAGAATTTGACCGGGGGGCCAGCCTGGAAACCACAGAAAGGGCAGAAGCGTGCTCAGCGCCCGTCAGACTCAGACGCATCCTGCAAGTCCCTGGCTCCTCACAGACTCCAGGCACATCCCTAGTCTGGTGTTTACTCTCAGAGCCTTGACGCCCTACCTGGCCCCGCAAGTTCAAAGCCAGACTCTTAGCAACACCTCTGTGGGCGCGTGGCCTGGGGTCCTCATCAGCACTGCTGACACGCTGTCTTGGGTCACCAGGCCCCTGGCCTGTGGGTGTGTGTTGTTAGCTGGGTGTGGCCAGCTCTTCATGGAAGTCACAGAATGAGGGTGGTGACAGCTGCCCATCTAATGGGCATTGGTGGAGAAGCGGAGACACGGGGGAGGAGAGCTTGTCCTTTCCTGCTCACAGGATCCCCGCCCCACGTGCGCTGCTCTGCTAAAGGTGAGTCAGTAGTAACGGTCACTCCCTTCTCCTGGGCTTCCTGGGGTGCAGGTGTCCAGCAGCCCCATTCCCATTAGCTGGGCTGGTGTGCCATGCCCCAGTCCAGCAGGCGGGCCCTGTGGGGCACCTGTGCCGGTTTTAGTAAGCAGATGGGGTCTGGTCACTTGTGGTCCATGCAGATGTCCCCAGAGGCACATGGCCAGCCTCATAAACCTGAGGATGTCACCTGAGGACTCACAGGCCCCTCCACCTAAGGGGCTCACAGGCTGCCTCAGGCCATCCCCACCTTGATGGGAATTCTTTGGACTAGGCTTCCATGGCTTGAATTCATGATGTTCATGCTGCTGTTAGTTTCAGTACTGACTTCTTGAATAATCGTCCTTTCCAGTTCTTTGCAAAGATTCTTTAGAAAACAGCTCAGCTGGGTTGGCGGGAAGCAGACTGTGAGGGGACCCTGGGTGTGGAGCAGGCGCTGGCAGGCCCTCCAGGCTGCTCAGGCCTCGGGGCCCCCGCCTTGCTGAGGCCTTATCTTCCCGAGCCAGTGCCCTGCTCAGACCCTGCCCTGACCAGGGGCCACCCTGTGCTCTGCTCTGTTGCTGATGTGTTCTCTGGGATGGAGCTTCTTGCCACTCTCCTTTTTGTAAGTCAGGCCATGTTGCCTTTTCCAGTTTTCACAGGGCTCCCTGAGAGTCCTGGAGAGTTCCAGAAAATGTCAGAGCCTTGACATCACCCACATGGTATGGCTTCAAAGGACAACTCAAGGGACAGAACCCATTTGTCGTTGTTCAGCCGCTAAGTCGTGTCCAACTCTTTGCAGCACACCAGGCTCCCCTGTCCTTCACTGTCTCCCAGAATTTGCTCAGACTCATGTCCATTGAGTCGATGGTGCCATTCAACCATCTCATCCACTGTCAACCCCTAGTTCTCCTAAGACTTCTGGCCTCCAGACTGTGGGAGAGGAGATCCTGTTGTTTGAGCTGCACAGTGGGTGGCACTTGGCTGCAGCGGCCCTGGGACACCGTAGAGATGGACTCATCTCTGAGGTCACTTTCTGTTCTGGACCTAAAGGATGATCCCAAATGAAGCGGCATGCAAACAGCAGAAGCAGGCGCCTAGAGCCCTGCACCAACGGAGACCACCCAGCTGCAATCAACTCCCACGATGCTTGTAATCACTCAAGCAAGAATGGCAGCTGTGAACAGACATTAAAAGATTCTCAATTACACATGTTTCTTCCGGGCAAAATTATATTTCCATAAACACTGCAGAAACGACTCAAAGAATTTGACCGGGGGGCCAGCCTGGAAACCACAGAAAGGGCAGAAGCGTGCTCAGCGCCCGTCAGACTCAGACGCATCCTGCAAGTCCCTGGCTCCTCACAGACTCCAGGCACATCCCTAGTCTGGTGTTTACTCTCAGAGCCTTGACGCCCTACCTGGCCCCGCAAGTTCAAAGCCAGACTCTTAGCAACACCTCTGTGGGCGCGTGGCCTGGGGTCCTCATCAGCACTGCTGACACGCTGTCTTGGGTCACCAGGCCCCTGGCCTGTGGGTGTGTGTTGTTAGCTGGTGTGTGGCCAGCTCTTCATGGAAGTCACAGAATGAGGGTGGTGACAGCTGCCCATCTAATGGGCATTGGTGGAGAAGCGGAGACACGGGGGAGGAGAGCTTGTCCTTTCCTGCTCACAGGATCCCCGCCCCACGTGCGCTGCTCTGCTAAAGGTGAGTCAGTAGTAACGGTCACTCCCTTCTCCTGGGCTTCCTGGGGTGCAGGTGTCCAGCAGCCCCATTCCCATTAGCTGGGCTGGTGTGCCATGCCCCAGTCCAGCAGGCGGGCCCTGTGGGGCACCTGTGCCGGTTTTAGTAAGCAGATGGGGTCTGGTCACTTGTGGTCCATGCAGATGTCCCCAGAGGCACATGGCCAGCCTCATAAACCTGAGGATGTCACCTGAGGACTCACAGGCCCCTCCACCTAAGGGGCTCACAGGCTGCCTCAGGCCATCCCCACCTTGATGGGAATTCTTTGGACTAGGCTTCCATGGCTTGAATTCATGATGTTCATGCTGCTGTTAGTTTCAGTACTGACTTCTTGAATAATCGTCCTTTCCAGTTCTTTGCAAAGATTCTTTAGAAAACAGCTCAGCTGGGTTGGCGGGAAGCAGACTGTGAGGGGACCCTGGGTGTGGAGCAGGCGCTGGCAGGCCCTCCAGGCTGCTCAGGCCTCGGGGCCCCCGCCTTGCTGAGGCCTTATCTTCCCGAGCCAGTGCCCTGCTCAGACCCTGCCCTGACCAGGGGCCACCCTGTGCTCTGCTCTGTTGCTGATGTGTTCTCTGGGATGGAGCTTCTTGCCACTCTCCTTTTTGTAAGTCAGGCCATGTTGCCTTTTCCAGTTTTCACAGGGCTCCCTGAGAGTCCTGGAGAGTTCCAGAAAATGTCAGAGCCTTGACATCACCCACATGGTATGGCTTCAAAGGACAACTCAAGGGACAGAACCCATTTGTCGTTGTTCAGCCGCTAAGTCGTGTCCAACTCTTTGCAGCACACCAGGCTCCCCTGTCCTTCACTGTCTCCCAGAATTTGCTCAGACTCATGTCCATTGAGTCGATGGTGCCATTCAACCATCTCATCCACTGTCAACCCCTAGTTCTCCTTGCCCTCAATCTTTCCTAGCATTAGGGTCTTTTCCAATGAGTCAATTCTTCATGGCCAAAATATTAGAACTTCAGCTTCAACATCAGCATCAGTCCTTTCAGTGAATATTCAGGGTTGATTTCCTTTAGGATTGACTGGTTTGATTTCCTTGCAGTTCGAGGGACCCTCAAAGGTCTTCTCCAGTGCAATAGTTTGAAAGCATCAGTTCTTCAGCACTCAGCCTTCTTTTATGGTCCAACTCTCACATCCATACATGACTACTGGAAAAACTATAGCTTTGATTATACAGATCCTGTCGGCAAAGTGGTGTCTCTGCTTTTTAATACACTGTCTAGGTTTGTCACAGCTTTCCTTTCAAGGAATAAGCATCCTCTAATTTCATGGGCTATAGTCATCATCCACAGTGATTTGGGAGCCCAAGAAAATAAAATCTGTCTCTGTTTCCACGTTTCCCCCTTTTACGTGTCATGAAGTGATGGGACCAGATTCCATGATCTTAGTTTTCTGAATGTGCAGGAGATGCAGGTTCAGTCCCTGAGCTGAGAAGATCCTCTGGAGAAATGAATGGCTCCCCACTCCAGTATTCTTGCCTGGAAACTTCTATGAACAGAGAAGCCTGGCGGGCTACAGTCCGTGGGGTCACGAAGAGTCGGACACACCAGGCAGCCAGCGCAGCGCTCATCACCACACTATGATCTAACTTTCCCCTCGGTCTCCTGTTGGCACTGTCTCCACGTTCAGGCTCCTCTCTGTCTTGGCCATGAAGCCAGATCTTTCTGTTCAGGCTGTTTTTGCAATCTGCCCTCCCAGGTCTGGGCTTAGGTCTGCCTCCCCTAAACCGTAAGGTGAACCATAAGGTGACAAAGGGTTGGGAGTGTGCCTTCAGGTGCTATCCTGCAATGCGGTCAACCTGCGTGCTGTGTGGACACAGTGGGAGCAGCCTGGGCTCAGGTCCTTTCACCGTCTCCTGGGCATGGGCTCCAAAGAGGGGGAGGGGTGGCAAGGTGGGCGGTGGCTCCGCTCTCCGCAGCTGAAGCCCGGATTCTGACTGCGGCAGGACCGCTTCTCTGCCGCACGCACTGCACATGCCTGGACTCTGCAGGGCTGACCCTCCAGGAGGGGTAGAAGATGTGCTGGGAGTGGGTGGGGGAACCTGGATGGCTCAGTCTGAGCCCTGCCCGATAGCACAGCACTGTCTACAGAGCTCTGTGATGGGGGAGGTGGGATTGTAGAGGAAAGAAAGAGAACAGACTACTTACTGGATGCACAGCTGCCCCAATGCCAAGCAGTCAGCAGGGTGCTCCCAGTGAGTAGAAGCCCAGCCTCTGAGGGCACATTAGAGAGCAGCCCAGGGACAAGGTAGGTCCACAGGAGTATCTGCCCAAACCTGAGACCCTATTCCCACTTTAAAGATTCAGGAAGGTTTTATCTTACCAGTACCTTCCTGTTAATTTGCTCCCCTATAAAATTCCCAGGATTCTTTTTAGTTGCAGATAATAAAACCCCAGGGACTTCCTGAGTGACTCCGATGGTAAAGAATCTGCCTGCAGTGCAGGAGACCTGGGTTTGATCCCTGGATCAGGAATATCCCCTGGAGAAGGGAATAGCAACCCACTCCAGTATTCTTGCCTGGAGAGGCCCATGGACAGAGGAACCAGGCAGGCTATAGTCCATAGGGTCGCAAAGAGTCGGACACCACCAAATGACTAATACACACAATAGAACCCCAACCCAAGCTCATTTCAGAAAAGAAGAGAGTTGGCTGAATGACTTAACTAGAAAGTGTAGGGTGGAGTGGCCTTCAGGCACAGCTGGATCCAGGAGCTCAAAAGCCATCACTGGGCGTCATCTTATTCAGACTGATTTCATCTGTGTTGGCTTCACTGTCAGGCAAAGATAGCCCAGAGTGCTAGTCTTAGGGGCTCCTTGGAACTCCTGACCTGGAGGATCAGGGCCATTCTGATTTTTGCACTTGGGTCACATGACTGTCACTGAGCTGATTTCTGTGGGTGGGGAAACTGTCCTTACACTGGCTGGCCTTGGGTCATGTGACCTCAGCCAGCTCATGTGATAATCTTGGGGACAGTGGGGCTGCAAAAACAAAAAAGCTGCCATGCTCAGTAGAAGCCAGCCAGCAAGCAGGTCTTCCTAAAGGAGGGCAGGGGCACTTGTTATCAGATGAAGAGGAAATTGGTCTCGGAAGGTGAAGCCTCCCAGTTCCTGAGAGCCCCAAGGATAATTCGTGATATCATCCCAGGAGAACCTTCTTGCTTTGGGGGGCCTTTACACCTCATACCAGAGGGGGTCCCACAGAGCTCACAAGGGCTAGGAACACAGTAGGTGCTCACTACATGTCTGGGGTGAAGAAGCACACAGTAGACACTTCAAGCAGGTACATCACCACCTCCTTGTCTTGTACCATCCAGGTCCATGTGTGTGAGACAGACGGGCAGAGGGAGAGAGGGGTGTGCACGGGGCCATTCCCATCCCTGCTGCTGGAACATGGTGCCCTTTGGGGGTCTGGGCCTGCTGCTCCCCCAGGTATGCAAGCTGTTTGAAGCTGGGTTCTTCCCCCTCTGCTCCCACCCGCTCCTGGTCAAGATCTACGTGTGTTTGACGCTAATGGAAAACTGCCTTGTGACTTGTGAAGTGGCCTGAGCGTGTGACACCGAGGGGGGCCAGCTCTCTGTAGGGAGGGCCAGGAGGGCCAAGCTCGGGCTGCCACACCCACAAGGCCAGCCTCAGGGCTCCAGCAGCGGGACCCTGGGTCTTGACTCTCAGGAGGGTGACGCAGTCTGCCCTCCCAGTGGCCAGCTTAAAGGGGGCCGCCTGCAGCTGGCCCTGGCCTGACCACATGGGAACAGTTCCAGAATTTCAGGCATTTGGAAATAAGGCAGCGGTAGGGCCAGGCTGCCCCAGGGTCCCTCCCCTTACCAGCCCATCGGATCAGTTGCTTAGGAGATCTGGTGTCCAGGGGACATGCAGGAGGCTGCAGAGAGATCTGAGGAGGAAGGAAACTTTCTCAGCCAGCACTTCAAACGGAAACCCTTCTCGAACGCTCAAAGCCAGGGCTTTCTCCTTTGTGATCTGCCTGTGTTTCTGGGTTTCTAGGGTCTGGCTGGGTTGGAGATAGAGGTGCATTCCGTGCATTCATTCATTTGCAAATATTTGCCAAGCACCTCCTGGGGGCCCACGAGGCACCCTTCTCCTCCTCATCTTGCGTCAGTGAGCAGAACACAGAAACCTGAGCCTCTGTGGAGCTTGTGCCAAGTGCAGGAAGACAGAGAAGAGCAGAGAGCAAGTAACAAGTAACTGAGTGGGGCGGACGTGCCAAGTGCCGCGTGAAAGCCAGGCAGGCAGGGCCAGGGCCAGGTGGCCTGGAGAGGGTGGGCTCACCTCCACCTGTGCCGCTGGGCGAGGCAGCCCCAGGGCTGGGGGCAAAGTGGCAACACCTCCCACGTGTGTTTTTAGGCTCCCTCGGCTGCTGCGTGGAGGATAGCCTGCAGCGAGAGTAGGGGCGGGACAGCGGTGGGAGACTCCCGCGTGCTCTGGGGGTGGTCCTGGGGAAGTGAAGGGGACAGATCCCAGCATGCTCTGAGGACAAAGCCAGTGGGATTTCCTGAGAACTCTGATTTGGCCTGAACGACTGGAAGGATGTGGGTGGCAGGAGGGGAGGGCCATCATTCGTGATACCGGACATTCAAGTGGAGGAAGCATGTCTCCAGTTTGGAGTCTGGAAAGAGGGCTGAGCATTCAGAGGGGAGGCTTTCAGGAGGCACAGTGACCACTGACTGCTGTAAAAATATCTTTAATTCTGAGACCCATGCCAAAGCCACGCAAACATTTACCTAACACCCTGCTGTGACTAATGGCACCCCTCTCCAGTACACTTGCTTGGAAAATCCCATGGACGGAGGAGCCTGGTAGGCTGCAGTCCATGGGGTCACTAAGAGTCGGACACAACTGAGTGACTTTACTTTCACCTTTCACTTTCATGCATTGGAGAAGGAAATGGCAACCTACTCCAGTGTTCTTGCCTGGAGAATCCCAGGGACGAGGGTAATCCTGGTGGGCTGCCATCTATGGGGTCACATGGAGTCGGACACTACTAAAACGACTTAGCAGCAGCGGCTGCTGTGACCCTAGAGAACTGTTCTCATGGTGTAGGGTCAGGTTCTGAGTCCTCCCGAGGGTGAGAATTAGCCTGCGGTGGGTCACCTGACTCTCTACAGGCTGGGTTCTGTCCTTCAAAGCCCCTCTGAGAGCCCCGATGGCCACACAGGGCAAGGAGTGCTCCTCTGGCCGGCGTCCTGTAACACAGTGAGAAATGACAAGGTGAGTTCTCCCCATTCCCACCACATCCCCGTGGGGCTGCACCTAGACCTCAGGGTGGAGAAAGGAGGAGGCTGAGTGTGTGTGTGTGCACATGAGACATCTTGTGTGAGAGAATCTGTGAGTGTCGCAGGTATGTGTGTGTGTATGTGTGCATTTGAGTGTTTGTACTCAAGTCTGGCTTAAAAATTGACCAAGTGAACTCATGCAGAAAGAATCCAGGGTCAGAGGGCTGTACCGCTAGGCTTGGGATGAACACGTCCAGGTCCTGGGGGGTGGGGGAAGCACGTGCCACCTCGGGGCTGGGTGTGGGCACTTGGCTGGTGGTTGGTACATTCCTCTCTGGGACTCACGTTCCCACGTCCCCCGCCGTGGGAGGACAGGCTCCACCCTGAACAGAGGAAGCTTAAGAAGGGGGACCTGAGAGGTGGAAGGCAGGGGGAGGATGTCAGCACCGCCTGGGTGGTGGGTGGGGGACATCTGGGGCAAGAGGGCCCCAAGGGAGGGTGCACCCTTACCCCAGAGGCTCCTTCCTGTGGGTGTCCTGTGGGGACCTTGGCAAATAAATAACCCACATAGGAGACAGTTGGCTGTGGGCACTGGAGCCTCCACAGGAAGTGTGACCTGCTCTCAGTGGGTCAGGGAGAGACAAGGGTGTGTTTACAATCAGAGTGAACAGTGGTTGGAAGGGTGGGTTCATGGCCAACAGGACTGTTCTGGTCAAATAGCAGCAGCGGCTGCTGTACCCTAGAGAACTGTTCTCATGGTGTAGGGTCAGGTTCTGAGTCCTCCCGAGGGTGAGAATTAGCCTGCGGTGGGTCACCTGACTCTCTACAGGCTGGGTTCTGTCCTTCAAAGCCCCTCTGAGAGCCCCGATGGCCACACAGGGCAAGGAGTGCTCCTCTGGCCGGCGTCCTGTAACACAGTGAGAAATGACAAGGTGAGTTCTCCCCATTCCCACCACATCCCCGTGGGGCTGCACCTAGACCTCAGGGTGGAGAAAGGAGGAGGCTGAGTGTGTGTGTGTGCACATGAGACATCTTGTGTGAGAGAATCTGTGAGTGTCGCAGGTATGTGTGTGTGTATGTGTGCATTTGAGTGTTTGTACTCAAGTCTGGCTTAAAAATTGACCAAGTGAACTCATGCAGAAAGAATCCAGGGTCAGAGGGCTGTACCGCTAGGCTTGGGATGAACACGTCCAGGTCCTGGGGGGTGGGGGAAGCACGTGCCACCTCGGGGCTGGGTGTGGGCACTTGGCTGGTGGTTGGTACATTCCTCTCTGGGACTCACGTTCCCACGTCCCCCGCCGTGGGAGGACAGGCTCCACCCTGAACAGAGGAAGCTTAAGAAGGGGGACCTGAGAGGTGGAAGGCAGGGGGAGGATGTCAGCACCGCCTGGGTGGTGGGTGGGGGACATCTGGGGCAAGAGGGCCCCAAGGGAGGGTGCACCCTTACCCCAGAGGCTCCTTCCTGTGGGTGTCCTGTGGGGACCTTGGCAAATAAATAACCCACATAGGAGACAGTTGGCTGTGGGCACTGGAGCCTCCACAGGAAGTGTGACCTGCTCTCAGTGGGTCAGGGAGAGACAAGGGTGTGTTTACAATCAGAGTGAACAGTGGTTGGAAGGGTGGGTTCATGGCCAACAGGACTGTTCTGGTCAAAGAGAATTTCCTGTGGCCAGGTAGCCTCCTCCATATGCTGGCAGCCAGCCTGAAGGGGATGATCTGTGCAGTTTTCAAAGGAAAATTGGGGTTTGGGGTTGAGAGTCCCATGAAATGGTTCCAGACTCTCTAGCAAAGGGCTTACCTCATGTCCAGCATTGGGGAATGTTGGAAATGCTTCATCACCATCACCACCACCACTGCCATCAATATCATGACAACCAACCTCACTATCACCATCACCACCACCACCTCCATCACCTCCATCAGCATCACCACCACCATCACCAGCATCATCACCATCATTACCTCCACCACCTCAATCACCTTCACTGTCACCATCATCACCATTACCACCACCATCACCTCCATCACCACCACCCACATCACCTTTACCACCATCACCACCACCACCTCCATCAGCTTCATCACAACCACCATCACCATCACCATCACCACCACCACCTCCATCACCTCCATCAACATCACCACCACCATCACCAGCATCATCACCATCATCACCTCCGCCACCTCAATCACCTTCCCTGTCACCATGATCACCATCATCTCTATCACCACCTGCATCACCTTTAGGTGATTCAGGAAGCTGCCTGGTATGTGGTGACTTTGCCCACCTGGCTCCTTCACCTCTGGCTTCCAGCTGTGGCCTAGCCGGATAGAGGCAGGGGCAGGTCAGGACGGGCAAGGAAGAAGCAAACGAGAGCCTTGCTGTGCTCTTCCCACAGTGGCTATCTAGCCAGGGGGCACAAGTCCTGCCATGTGGTCTTTCCCAGGCTCCTGCCCCCATCCTGGTGACAGCTCTTCTTCCTGTGCCCCTTCTAACTGGGGCTTCTATGCTCACAGGTGCCTTGATGCTTCAGCAGTCCTGGTTGTTTCCCTCAACCCTGCCAATACCTCTGAAATGTTCTTTTTATTAACAAATCTCTTCCACTGCCCCTCGAGTGGGCCATCTGTTTCCTGCTCAGTTCTGAAAGACGCCGGTCATGTGGTGTGCCAGGCAAGCTGCACTCATCTTGGAGAGCACTCATCATCTTGGAGAGCACCCACCCTGTACAAGTCTCCATCATCACACCTGTACAAGCCCCCATCATCACACCTGTACAAGGCCCCATCATCACACCTGAACAAGTCTCCATCATCACACCTGTACAAGTCTTCATCATCACACCTGTACAAGTCTCCACCATCACACCTGCACAAGGCCCCATCACACCTGTACAAGTCTCCATCATTACACCTGTACAAGTCTCCATCATCACACCTGCACAAGGTCCCATCATCACACCTGTACAAGTCTCCATCATCACACCTGTACAAGCCTCCATCATCACACCTGTACAAGGCCCCATCATCACACCTGTATAAGTCTCCATCATCACACCTGCACAAGGCCCCATCATCACACCTGCACAAGGCCCCATCATCACACCTGTACAAGTCTCCATCATCACACCTGTACAAGGACCCATCATCACACCTGTATAAGCCCCCATCATCGCACATTGTACACCTGTACAAGACCCCATTGCCATGCCTGCACAAGGCCCCACTGTCACACCTGCACGAGGCCCCACAGTTGTGCCGATGAGGCCCACCCCATTCTGGGTCTGTGTTCACAAGAGCAGTCTTCCTTCCCCTGACTTCCTGGCCCTGAAGCTGCACTCAGACTTTAGGGTTCCACACTGCTGTCAGCAGTTCAGACCCTGTGCAGAGGCTGCAATCTGGGTCCACAGCCTCTCTGTCCCCTGGGTTCTGTATAGGAGCCCCAAGGGCTTGCCCGGTTTATCCGGAGGGTCTGCAGAAGTGAGACACGTTTCTGCATGTAGATATGTTTCTGGGCCTGCTCCTTTCCCCAACTCCTGAGGTCAAAGAACACATCCAGGTAGGATCAGTGGCTCCCAGAGGGAGCACAGACCCAGGCAGAATGGAAACCGGTCCCCCTTGGAATGAAATGGATGCTTCTGGAGCAGAGGTCACACCAGGTGGGGAGGGAAGCTGACCCAGGGATCCAGACTGCTTGCCTGACTCTGGGATCCTGGCCTTTGCCTGCAGGCCCTGGTTCATTTCCTTCAGACCTGAACCTCCATGTGACTGTGAATGCCATCTCTCTTACTTCCATTGGGGGCACCCCTCTCCTTACTCTTTTTGCTTTGGTGACAATATTGACAAAAATCAAGACGCATCCAGCATTTTCTGGCCAGCAGGCCCGTAAGTGTCATGGAGTGTGGGATGCCCACCCTTTCCTTGAGAAAACACTCAGCGTGAAAGCTGTGAAATGCACCCCCACCCCAGAGATCTGGAAGGGGTCCCCACCCCCATGACAAACCTACCATGTCTTTTAAATCTCAGACTTTCACTTAAAGTTCCTTCTCCCATTGCCTTCTCCTCTAGGCAGTGGGTGCTCTGCTTTGAGTGCTCCTTGGGGGCTCTGCTCACCCCTCCCCAGAACTTCTGGGTCTGAACCTCAGTCCATTGGATGCCAGGGACAGCTCATGGCACTGACCAGGTGACAATGTCATCGCCTGGCTGGTAGGCAGGGAACCAGACTCAGAGCCTGGGCTTGGCCATGGTAGCACAGGGTGGGGACCCAGCCCCTGGAACAAAGGCCTATTTACCGGGATGGGAGGATACCCGCCGTGGGCCTGCTAGGCTCTGTGTGATCCACCCTGAGAATGACAATGGGCAGCCTGTGCCCCGGCCACCAGATCCTCCAGGGCCACCTGGGCCTGGCGCCTGGACGAGGCAAGCAGAGAAGAGTGAGGAGTGGTGAGGCATCTTTTTGTCCTTGGAGGGACCAGACACACACACATGAGGTCAGTGGAGATGATGTGGGCAGAGGGCTGGGGCCCCTGAGTGAGGTGGGCGGCAAAGCGGCCCCCAAGGCTGTTCACATTCTAATCCTGGGGCCTGTGAATACAGCAAAGGAAACTGGATTCCTAATCTCCTGCCCTAAAGCGAGAGGATGACCTTAGATTCTCTGGGCGGGCCCAGGGGATTCGCAGGGGTCCCTTACATGGGGGAGGGGAGAGATGCTGGAGAGATGCAGTGTGAGAACAATTTGATGCCCGTCACTGGCTGTGAGTAGAGGAGGGCTCTGAGCCTAGGAGAGCAGGACCCCAGAAGCAGGAAAAGCCAGGAAATAGATCTCCCTGGAGCCTCCAAGGGGAAAGAGGCCTGCCCACACCTTGACTTTAGCCCAGTACAATCTATGTAAGACCTCTGAAACTGTGAACGTAAACCTGTACCTGAAGCCACTCAAGGTATGGTCACTTGTCACAGTGGCAGGACCCTTGCACTGAACGATGAGCCACGTGGAAATCTCGGTTCTGCTGTCTGGCGCGCGGGGCCAGGAGGCTGTTACAGCCTGGGGCTTCCCTCCTAAAACGTGAGGCTCACCTCACCTCTGTTAAAGGTCTAGATCTTTACGTGAGACAACACATCCCAGGTCCTCAGTGTAGCCACTGTGCATGGTAGAACAGCTCGCCATGGTCACAGCCAGCCCCTTCCTCCCCAGGACACGTGCCCCGAGCACTGGTTCATCTGCCCATGTGTATGCCTGGATGTGCTGAGCTGTAGCCCTGACCCCTGCAGCCCAGCTCAGCCCAGTCTAGGCTCTTTTGCTCCATTCTCTCATGGGAACCCAGCCCTCCAAGCTGGGGTATCACACAGAGCTGTCCTTGGAGACGGAGTCCCAGCGGGGGATGGGGACAGAACTAAACACTCCTGAGATGAGGCCCCAGGCTCAGACTGAAACGGAACCGCTAGGGTGGGTGTGCCCAGAGTCTTTAACCCAGAAGACCCCTAGCTGGAGTTAGAGGATGGGTGGGTAGACTGCAAAAGCCCGCCCTGACGTTTCCTGACTGGGGCATGGCCTAAGGGTTCATTGCACAGAAAACTCACCTTGGAAACTGCCCAGGCCCTCGGCCCCATGTGTCCCTGAGCCACATCAGAGGCACTTCTGTCCCATGAAACCTTGAGTTGAGCACCCCAGAGTGGGCTGAGACTGCTCCAGGGGCCACCTGGGGCTGTCTTGTGTGGAAAACCAGTGACCCCAGATACCATGGCCACGGGGGCCACGTCCTGGCTCCTGCTCCCCAGCCATCAGAAATGTGAGGTGAACACCCAGGGCCCGGGCGAGGGCCAGGCTCTGTGGCTGAAGGGAAGGGCCACAGGCCCTCTGACCTCCACCCCCACGGCTCCGTGTCCCTTCGGAGGGCCCATCTTCCCGTCTCTCATTTCTGGAGCCAGGGTTCCACTTCTCCCCGTCCCCTCCTCTTCCTGGGGTGCCCAGGGACTCCTGCAGCTGAGGCACACTTCCTAGATGCCCAGAGGCTCAAGGTGAAGTGCATCTGTCTCTCCCCTTACCCTGAGCCCCAGGGACCACCCTGCCTGCTGTGGCAATGGCACCAAAGCACGCCCTGCCCCCGCCCCCACCCCCAGAGGCATCCTGGCCTCTCTCAGGTGGGGGGTGTCACAGCCTGTCCCTCCCCCCAGCCCAGGAGTCCCCAGTGCTCCCACAGTAGGGGCCCCGGCTCCAGGGCCTGCCCCACCCACTGCATGGCAGGGTTTGGAAGCGTAGCATGTGTGCAACTATTTGTGGCCAGATACTCTCCCTGCCCTTCTCAGCCTGGCCCTCTCCACCCCCGCCCTCCCCCAGGAGGCCTCCACCATGAGTCACGTCCACTCTGGGGTCAGGCAGAAGCAGCCTGGCCTGCTCCGGCTTTGGAGGCCACGCCCTTTAGAAGTGGGGCGCCACCCCAGCTAGTGGCCTGGAGCAGGAGAGGGGAGGGGGGTCTGCTCTGCTCTGAGCAGCCCAGGCTGCAGCTGTCACCAGGCCAACCAGCTCCCAGGCCTTCCTCGGTCGGCTCTGTGGGCCTAGGCAGGCCACGGCGACAGTGCATCACGTGGTGTGGCTCAGAAGTCAGGGTCCAGGCTTAGGAGTGGCCGGCCCCAGCCCCCTGCCGGCCAGGAGGAGCCAGGACCATGGCCGGCCCTTAGCAAGCCAGACTACTCTGAGGTGGACCCATCTGGAGATTGCAGGGCCAACGAGGGGCAGCAGAGCTAGGGAGCTGGCAGGCAGACAGGGTGGCCTCCAGAGGTCTGAGTCACCCGATGGGGCCAAGATGGACTCCTACAGTCACAGCAAGCCCAGCAGCCCCTGCTCTCACCCCGTCCCAAACTGAGGCCTTCCTTCATCCTCTGGCCTCAGTTTCCTGACCTAAGACACCAGGTTAGGCCAATTAGATGCCACAGTTGCTAAGTCGTTTCAGTCGTGTCCAACGCTGTGCGACCCTTTAGACGGCAGCCCACCAGGCTCTGCCATCCCTGGGATTCTCCAGGCAAAATCACTGGAGTGGGTTGAGCTCATATTAAAGTCAGTGGCTCAGACCTGAGCATGGGATCTTGCATGGAATGTGGCCTCTGCAGTCATGATCAAGGTAAGCACAGAGAGGAGGGTGTTCTGGATCAAGGCAACTCAGTCAAGTGACAGAGAAGAGACAGGCCACATGGAGGCAGAGATGGGGAGATGTGTCTACAGGGCGAGGGGCACCAAGAAGAGATGGCCAGGCCTGGGTCAGACCCTGCCTCATGGCCTCAGAAGGAGCCGGCCACCCCCCACACCTTGACTTCAGATGTCTGGCCTCCAAGGCTGTGACAGAATGGATTTCTGTGGTTTAGCCTGCCCGGAAACGGCTACACCCAAGACATTCAGAGTGAGGGACACATGGGTGACTCAACCCAGAGCCTGTCAGGACTCTGGGCAGAATTGGGGCCGGGGGTCAGGGCTGGGGAGGGAGGCCCTCAGACACCATGGCAGCCGCACTCACACCGTGTCGTGGGGTGTTGGTGACACAGGGCTGTTCTACACCACGGCTGACGGCAGCTCCAGCCCTCCTGTCTCCTTCCCCCTTTCTTCACAGGGCACAGCACCCGTGACCCTGGGTGATCAGCCCAGCTGGCCCCTGTGGGCAGCCCCCTGAGAAGCCTGGCTCTCACAGGTGGTGGGGCCCCGAGGTCGATGGGCCTGGGGTTGAGTCGGAGCGTTCCCATGGGGAGTGTCCCCCCATTGGGCCTGCACCATCACTTGGTGGGGACGGGGGTGGGGCAGAACCCCTGAAAAACCCCTCCAACTGGATTCTTTGATTCTCCAAGGGGAGGGGAGGGCAGCTGGCTCCCCCACGAACAAGGGCGAGTGGGCCCTAGTGAAAGCGAGCGTTAGGAGAAAGATGTAAACAACCGGGGCCCGGGTTTCCCTGCACCAGGCACCCAGCCCTGAGCTCTGCGAAGGTGGCAGCAAGCGGGCTCGGGCCTCCAGGGGCCCAGCGTGGCTGGGAAGACGGCAGCCAGCAGGTGGAGGGCACGGCGTGCACTGCAGCAAGTCGTGACAGCGAGCCCTCCCCAGCACGCTTGCTGCTTCCGGAGGGCCACTCCAAGCACCCCACTGACACGCAGCGGTGTCACCAAGGTGCAGAGGGAGGCGGGGTTCAGGCTCTCGAGGGTGGTCCCTGCCCAGAGGAGTGGGGAGTACCCTGTTGTCGGGGCGCTCTGGGTGCAGGGCTCTCAGAGGGACACCCTACTTGTTTCAGCTCAGAGCAGGTTGAGGGGAGTTGGGGGGACCCCCTCCTCGAAGGCTTTTGTAAGGATCAAGTGTGTGTCTCCCAGGTGACCTGCTTGCTCCTGCCCCAGAGTGGGAGGGGTTGGTGATGAGGGGAGGGCTGGGGACCACGTGCTGGAGCTTGGAGCACCGCTGGCCCAGAGCCACTCTCTGCTCCCAGGAGACTGCTGGCTCACATCTGGGGCCCCTGAGCACTGGGGACAAGGTCTCAAAGCCAGTGTCTTCCCACATGCTCTAGCAGCTGTGGTTTTCATTCGGGTCCTCAGGGAGACTCTCATCTCAGGGAAATTGTAGGTTTGCCATCACGGCCAGCTCTGCCAAGTCTCTCAGTTAGCCAGAGTCCTCCGGTAGCCACAGGATGGTAAGCCGCTGTTCCTGGGAGCCCTCTCGAGCCCGCGGTGGGCAGACAAACTGGCTTCCACTTCCTCCTCTCGGGGCCTGACCCCAGGGTGCTGGCATCATGGACACCGCTTTCAGAAGCCGCACATTCTGAGCCGTCCAGCTCACGGGGGCCGGGAGTACAGGCTCAGCAGGCTGCACTTGGTGGATATGCAGCTCGTCTCTCTGGGGGCCCTCTGGGCAGGCAGGGCCAGAGCCCGGGAGCCGTGATGTCACCTTGCTTCCCTGAAGCTGCCAAGCACCCAGCTGAAGGCCCCTCCCGGGCAGTTCGGCACTGACGCAAATCAAAAGCTTCCAGCTCTCCGAGCAGCTGCCACCCGGTCCTCTGCCGGCAGCCTGAAGTCCCCAGCAGGGAGGGCTCCAGCATGGGGCCTGGCATTTGAGATAATCAGCTGCTCTTTAAAGGGCCGCCGGCATAGCTGTGGGGCTCCCTGGAGGTCAAGGAGAGTCAGCCTCTCGCAGAACTGCAGGCAAGTTCAGCCGTGCCACCTCCCCGTCCAGCGGGTGCCTGGGGTCCTTCTGCATGTGGCTGCAGGCCCAAAGGACACTAGGAGCAAGGGAGGAAGTCAGCTCTGGTGGACCCACCCCAGGGACGGATGGGGGCAGGGACAGGGCAGCCTAGCAGGAGAGGGGAGGGGGGTCTGCTCTGCTCTGAGCAGCCCAGGCTGCAGCTGTCACCAGGCCAACCAGCTCCCAGGCCTTCCTCGGTCGGCTCTGTGGGCCTAGGCAGGCCACGGCGACAGTGCATCACGTGGTGTGGCTCAGAAGTCAGGGTCCAGGCTTAGGAGTGGCCGGCCCCAGCCCCCTGCCGGCCAGGAGGAGCCAGGACCATGGCCGGCCCTTAGCAAGCCAGACTACTCTGAGGTGGACCCATCTGGAGATTGCAGGGCCAACGAGGGGCAGCAGAGCTAGGGAGCTGGCAGGCAGACAGGGTGGCCTCCAGAGGTCTGAGTCACCCGATGGGGCCAAGATGGACTCCTACAGTCACAGCAAGCCCAGCAGCCCCTGCTCTCACCCCGTCCCAAACTGAGGCCTTCCTTCATCCTCTGGCCTCAGTTTCCTGACCTAAGACACCAGGTTAGGCCAATTAGATGCCACAGTTGCTAAGTCGTTTCAGTCGTGTCCAACGCTGTGCGACCCTTTAGACGGCAGCCCACCAGGCTCTGCCATCCCTGGGATTCTCCAGGCAAAATCACTGGAGTGGGTTGAGCTCATATTAAAGTCAGTGGCTCAGACCTGAGCATGGGATCTTGCATGGAATGTGGCCTCTGCAGTCATGATCAAGGTAAGCACAGAGAGGAGGGTGTTCTGGATCAAGGCAACTCAGTCAAGTGACAGAGAAGAGACAGGCCACATGGAGGCAGAGATGGGGAGATGTGTCTACAGGGCGAGGGGCACCAAGAAGAGATGGCCAGGCCTGGGTCAGACCCTGCCTCATGGCCTCAGAAGGAGCCGGCCACCCCCCACACCTTGACTTCAGATGTCTGGCCTCCAAGGCTGTGACAGAATGGATTTCTGTGGTTTAGCCTGCCCGGAAACGGCTACACCCAAGACATTCAGAGTGAGGACACATGGGTGACTCAACCCAGAGCCTGTCAGGACTCTGGGCAGAATTGGGGCCGGGGGTCAGGGCTGGGGAGGGAGGCCCTCAGACACCATGGCAGCCGCACTCACACCGTGTCGTGGGGTGTTGGTGACACAGGGCTGTTCTACACCACGGCTGACGGCAGCTCCAGCCCTCCTGTCTCCTTCCCCCTTTCTTCACAGGGCACAGCACCCGTGACCCTGGGTGATCAGCCCAGCTGGCCCCTGTGGGCAGCCCCCTGAGAAGCCTGGCTCTCACAGGTGGTGGGGCCCCGAGGTCGATGGGCCTGGGGTTGAGTCGGAGCGTTCCCATGGGGAGTGTCCCCCCATTGGGCCTGCACCATCACTTGGTGGGGACGGGGGTGGGGCAGAACCCCTGAAAAACCCCTCCAACTGGATTCTTTGATTCTCCAAGGGGAGGGGAGGGCAGCTGGCTCCCCCACGAACAAGGGCGAGTGGGCCCTAGTGAAAGCGAGCGTTAGGAGAAAGATGTAAACAACCGGGGCCCGGGTTTCCCTGCACCAGGCACCCAGCCCTGAGCTCTGCGAAGGTGGCAGCAAGCGGGCTCGGGCCTCCAGGGGCCCAGCGTGGCTGGGAAGACGGCAGCCAGCAGGTGGAGGGCACGGCGTGCACTGCAGCAAGTCGTGACAGCGAGCCCTCCCCAGCACGCTTGCTGCTTCCGGAGGGCCACTCCAAGCACCCCACTGACACGCAGCGGTGTCACCAAGGTGCAGAGGGAGGCGGGGTTCAGGCTCTCGAGGGTGGTCCCTGCCCAGAGGAGTGGGGAGTACCCTGTTGTCGGGGCGCTCTGGGTGCAGGGCTCTCAGAGGGACACCCTACTTGTTTCAGCTCAGAGCAGGTTGAGGGGAGTTGGGGGGACCCCCTCCTCGAAGGCTTTTGTAAGGATCAAGTGTGTGTCTCCCAGGTGACCTGCTTGCTCCTGCCCCAGAGTGGGAGGGGTTGGTGATGAGGGGAGGGCTGGGGACCACGTGCTGGAGCTTGGAGACCGCTGGCCCAGAGCCACTCTCTGCTCCCAGGAGACTGCTGGCTCACATCTGGGGCCCCTGAGCACTGGGGACAAGGTCTCAAAGCCAGTGTCTTCCCACATGCTCTAGCAGCTGTGGTTTTCATTCGGGTCCTCAGGGAGACTCTCATCTCAGGGAAATTGTAGGTTTGCCATCACGGCCAGCTCTGCCAAGTCTCTCAGTTAGCCAGAGTCCTCCGGTAGCCACAGGATGGTAAGCCGCTGTTCCTGGGAGCCCTCTCGAGCCCGCGGTGGGCAGACAAACTGGCTTCCACTTCCTCCTCTCGGGGCCTGACCCCAGGGTGCTGGCATCATGGACACCGCTTTCAGAAGCCGCACATTCTGAGCCGTCCAGCTCACGGGGGCCGGGAGTACAGGCTCAGCAGGCTGCACTTGGTGGATATGCAGCTCGTCTCTCTGGGGGCCCTCTGGGCAGGCAGGGCCAGAGCCCGGGAGCCGTGATGTCACCTTGCTTCCCTGAAGCTGCCAAGCACCCAGCTGAAGGCCCCTCCCGGGCAGTTCGGCACTGACGCAAATCAAAAGCTTCCAGCTCTCCGAGCAGCTGCCACCCGGTCCTCTGCCGGCAGCCTGAAGTCCCCAGCAGGGAGGGCTCCAGCATGGGGCCTGGCATTTGAGATAATCAGCTGCTCTTTAAAGGGCCGCCGGCATAGCTGTGGGGCTCCCTGGAGGTCAAGGAGAGTCAGCCTCTCGCAGAACTGCAGGCAAGTTCAGCCGTGCCACCTCCCCGTCCAGCGGGTGCCTGGGGTCCTTCTGCATGTGGCTGCAGGCCCAAAGGACACTAGGAGCAAGGGAGGAAGTCAGCTCTGGTGGACCCACCCCAGGGACGGATGGGGGCAGGGACAGGGCAGCCTCTGGCTGGGGTCGAGCAGGGAGGGATGGGGCCCCAGGTTCCTCCAGTCTTATCAGTTCAGTTCAGTTCAGTCGCTCAGTCATGTCCGACTCTTTCCAACCTCATGAATTGCAGCACACCAGGCCTCCCTGTCCATCACCAGCTCCCGGAGTTCACTCAGACTCGCGTCCATCAAGTCAGTGATGCCATCCAGCCATCTCATACTCTGTTGTCCCCTTCTCCTCCTGCCCCCAATACCTCCCAGCATCAAAGTCTTTTCCAATGAGTCAGCTCTTCTTATGAGGTGGCCTAAGTATTGGAGTTTCAGCTTTAGCACCATTCCTTCCAAAGAAATCCCAGGGCTGATTTCCTTCAGAATGGACTGGTTGGATCTCCTTGCAGTCCAAGGGACTCTCAAGAGTCTTCTCCAACACCACAATTCAAAAGCATTAATTCTTCAGCACTCAGCCTTCTTCACAGTCCAACTCTCACATCCATACATGACCACAGGAAAAACCATAACCTTGACTAGATGGACCTTCGTCGGCAAAGTAATGTCTCTGCTTTTGAATATGCTATCTAGGTTGGTCATAACTTTTCTTCCAAGGAGTAAGCGTCTTTTAATTTCATGGCTGCAGTCACCATCTGCATTGATTTAGGAGCCCCAAAAAATAAAGTCTGACACTGTTTCCCCATCTATTTGCCATGAAGTGATAGGACCAGATGCCATGATCTTCATTTTCCGAATGTTGAGCTTCAAGCCAACTTTTTCACTCTCCACTTTCACTTTCATCAAGAGGCTTTTTAGTTCCTCTTCACTTTCTGCCATAAGGGTGGTGTCATCTGCATATCTGAGGTTATTGATATTTCTCCCAGCAACCTGGATTCCAGCTTGTGTTTCTTCCAGTCCAGCATATCTCATGATGTACTCTGCATATAAGTTAAATAAACAGGGTGACAATTTATGGCCTTGACATACTCCTTTTCCTATTTGGAACCAGTCTGCTGTTCCATGTCCAGTTCTAACTGTTGCTTCCTGACCTGCATACAGATTTCTCAAGAGGCAGGTCAGGTCCTCTGGTATTCCCATCTCTTTCAGAAGTTTCCACAGCTGATTGTGATCCACACAGTCAAAGGCTTTGGCATAGTCAATAAAGCAGAAATAGATGTTTTTCTGGAATTCTCTTGTTTTTTCCATGATCCAGCGGATGTTGGCAATTTGATCTCTGGTTCCTCTGCCTTGTCTAAATCCAGCTTGAACATCTGGAAGTTCTTGGCTCAAGTAATGTTGAAGTCTGGCTTGGAGAATTTTGAGCGTTACTTTACTAGCATGTGAGATGAGTGCAATTGTGCGGTAGTTTGAGTATCCTTTGGCATTGCCTTTCTTTGGGATTGGAATGAAAACTGACCTTTACCAGTCTCCCTGTACTGGGGTGTAAATCGCAGCCATCCAGAGAGGCTCCTATGAGGCTACCACTGGCCTCCCAGGCCTCTGTGAAGTCGCACCTTTCAGCAGATCCTTGCCAGACAGCCCCCAGATGACACATCTGGGCTCCCTGGAGGGATGTAGCAGGGGGGTGGGGGGTGGGCACGCGGTCATGTGGACCCAGAGCCACTTCCTGTTGTCTTGCATGAGCGCCATCCTGGGTCCTGCTGGCCCTGGAAGAAGCCTCTCAGCCTGCCTGCTGGAGCATCTGTCCTGCCTTACACATACTTACAATACACACATGTGCACATCCATGTACACATGCTTACACATACACACATGTGCACACACATGTACACATGCAGCAGGTTCTCACGAACACACAGGAGTGCAAGCACACGTGTGAACACATGCATGTGTACCACACTGCACAATGTATATGCACTGTGTAGACCCACATGCAGCACACACACTCATATATGTATACATACACACTCATACATGCAGCATAGGTGCTCACAAACACACAGGAGTGTGAGCACACACAATCACACATATGGGTGCCACATTTACACAGAGTACATGCAAACAGATGTCTGCACACACATACACAGCATATGTATTCTCAAATAGACAAGAGTGCAAGCACACATGTGGACACATGCATGTGTACTGCACTGCACAGTGTACACACACAGACCTACATACAACACACATGCACACATAGAGAGAGACACACATGTGGCGCATGCACACACAGATACACACACACAGACACAGGGGTCTGGCTGCCTTCCATTCCCAGGTCAGTGCTTGCTGTCACCGACGGGGCACTTTCCAGGATTTTGACCAGTTCCTGCTCAATACAAGCCCTTCCCCTCTCTTTCTGTGCCCCTCGCTCCCGCCACTGTGCAGGCAGGACCTGTCCATCTGCTTGGACTCAGTGGACTCAGAAGGAAAGGGTGACCAGGAGCCAAAGTGATTGCATGAAAAGGGGGCCATGGGGCAGCCACTTAGGGTCCATCAGCAGGTCCAGGTGGGCAGGACAAGACAGGAGCCAAGAACAGTGATGCCAGGTCCTACCTCAGTGTCGCCTTTGCCTCCACAGGCAGCCAGGGCAGCAAAACTCATTCCCACCACTTCAGCCCCACCACAAGCTAATGGTTATAGGGGAGGGCGGATGTGGCCATGTGGCATGCAGGAGGGAGGCTACTGCTGACCCACCAAGTGTGCAGTCCTCGGAGGGTGGGACCCTTCCCCATGGAGCACCTGCTGGGTGGCTGGGGGGCTGTGAGGTGCCACCTGGAGACCCAAAGTGTCTGTCACCTGGTGCTGCCCACGTGGGCCAGCTGGGCCTGCAGGCATGGGGCCCAACCTTCCCTCTTCTTATCCAGGGCCTCCTTCCCATCCTTAACCAATGGCAGAGACGCTACTACTGCCCCATGGGGACACGCGAGACCCTGGGCCTGTGGCCACTGCACAGCCCCCGGCCTTGCCCCTGAACCGGATCACCCATGAGGTCAAGGGCTGGTGAGTCCCCCATCTGCCTGTTGCCACGGCCACTCTCCTTCCCCACCAGCTGCCCGGCCGCACTGCTCTGGGTGCTTCCACCAGCAACCCGGGGCTCTGGACCTTTCTCCATGCAGATAGATGCATGTAGGAAGGAAAACGACTGTGGTGAGAAGCAGACAGACTGACGGGCAGAGGACAGGCTGGGTCTTGCAGGAGACCCCAGACTAGCGGGGCTTCCCGGAGTGTGGGCTGAGGCCCCCTGAACTGGACGTCCCACTCTGGGGTCAGGGGACAGCCCTGAGTCCTCAGGCCCTGGAGCCCAGCAGAACCTCTCAGGGCCTGGCTGGCCTGGCTCCTGGACCCACCTGGGCAGGGGTGGTGGGGGCTCCTGGGGAAGAGCGGTTCCCTTCCCGTGGCCTCCCTTCTGCTTCCCGCTTTCTGTTCTCGGGTGCAGGCTGCTCTTCGTTTTGTGTTTTTCTGTCCTAATAACCTAAACACTTGACACAGTCCGGCTCAGCTGATGGGCAGTCGGCCGATGGTCACGCTGTCCACATGGCTGGGGTGGCGGCCGTCACGTGCTCGCGGGGAGGAGGCCAGGTCGGGCAGCCCAGCAGTGGTGCCCCAGGCACAGTGAGGCTCCTGGAGATGGAAGCGCCCCCTTCCCATCCCTCCCCACGACGGGAAAGGAGTCAGGAGGGTTGAACCACCCCTCCCTCCACCCTCCAAGGCAAACAGAGCCCTGGCCGCCAGACTCGCGCCCAGTCCGAGGGCTTCTGTGCTCCAGCTAGGCGAGGCTGACCGCGGCCAACAGTCTGGGCTGTCCTGCCCACTCCCTGTCAAGCAGCAGTGGCAGCTCCCCAAAGCCGGTATTCCCACACATTCCAACCTGCCCTTTGGTTTCTAAGACATAAATATTTGCTCTTCCATTAAGAAAATAATCAGAAGTTATCCTTTAAATAGAGTGTACACACGAGTGCCCTTCAAAAAGCAAATGCTGCTCTTACTGAAGGTGGAAGGACAGGGGCAGGCTGGGCGGCTCTGGGAGAGTGGACCTGACCTCTCTGGAGTGCCTCCACCTGCCTGAATGTTCTGGAAGCTCAGGCACCTGAGACTGAGGCAGGAGGAGGCAGACCCAGCAGCTTATAGCCGAGCCCGCATGCCCAGCAGAGGCTCCACAGTGAGGCCAGCACCACACTGGGGCCCAGGTAGCATGGGGGTGCGCTTCTGTCTGGGCACGAACACTTCTGGGTCCCAAGTCTCCTCAGGACCTCACTGGAGAGCATCTGACCTTGAGAGAGAGAGAGAGAGAAAAGCTGTGCTTTAGCTTGAAGGTGTGTCTCTGGATCTCAACTCTGCCTTGTACTGGGGGCAAGGCTCTGCCTTGTACTGGGGGCACGACGTGGACAGCGGCTCACTGGAACCAGGCTCCTCCAATTCTCTTTGTGGGAAACGCTGGCATCCCAGCTTCTGTGTACCACAGCCCCCTCCCTGGTGGATGAAGCTGGAGCCAGTGGTCCGGGCCAGGCCGTGTAGAACCCACAGTGGACACTCTGCAGCCCTGCACTCAGTGGCCTTGTGGTGGCCAAGCTGGGATCATTTATACGCCAGGAAACTAGCAAACTCCAGAGGTTTGTCTGCTGCTGCTGGCTCCGGCCTCCGGCCTTTGAAGCCCTCTCACCTCTCAACCCTGGGGCTGAATCAAGGGCTGGAAAGAGTATCTGAGGAAATTCCTTGGTGGTCCAGCGATGAAGACTTACCTTCCAATGCAGGTGGCCTGGGTTCCATCCTTGGTCAGGGATCCCACATGCCTTGTGGCCAGAAAAACATTGTAATAAATTCAATATTGTATTGTATTCAATATTGTATTCAGTATTATAACAAATGCAATAAATACTTGGGAAAAAAAAAGGTCCACATCAAAAAAAAAATCTTAAATGAAATGCCAGCAATAGGAGCCCTTCTCTGAAGGATCTGAAGGAACATCCAAGAAAACAAGCAAAGAGTGACATAAACCCCCAGGCCACACTCTCTAGTCCCCAGCAGCCCTTCCCTGGAGGGCAGGCTCCCTATGGGCATGGTGGGCTGCCCACCTTGGGGACACATGCTCAAGGGCCCCGCATCTGTGGCCTCCGGGCAGTCCTGAGCCCACGCCACGGCGTGTGTGGCTGCACTGTCTTGGCATGCTCACTGCCTTCTTTACATATTACAGAGAAGCTTGAGACCTCTTTGGACCTGGGTGTGTGCAGTCTGAGGCCCGGCCCTTGCTCTCTCCCCCAGGGACTTCTATAGGATGTTCTATAGGATCTAATCCTTGACAGGAAGCTGCTGAGGGAAGCCCTTGGAGGAGAGGGGGAACTCCTGTGATCTCACTCAGGCCCTTGCATCACCTTCTGACCCAGGCTCCCTGCTTCTCCTATCTAGAACCGCGTAGGGCATCGTGCATGAGGAGCAAGCTGCTCCCCAGCAGGGGCTCAGGCAGGAACAGCTTCCACTCCATCCTGACCATGTGATCCTGCCACCCTCCCTGGACTTACCCAAAGCTTCCTGGGTCTGGCTGGAGAAGGGTTTCTTTCTTTTCTGCAGTAGGAACCAAAGAAATAGACTACCTGAGTAGGGGCAGGAGTCCGGGATGTGCCCCACAGGAAGTCAGGCAGGCAGCTGGGGACTTCTAATAAGGAAACCCTCGGGTGTGATTACATGCCCAGTGTGGGGCTGTCCTCTTTATCCTCCTGGAAAGCGCGACTTCACCTGGAAGACCTCTAGGCTAAGCTCTCCCTCCCTCGGGCAGCTGCTCTGTCCTGAGCCCATCTGGCTGGCCTCCCTGTCCTTCTTGCTCCTCCTGGGTTTCCAGCCTGCAAGGGACCCTTCAAAGGGTCTTGGGTGTTCTGCCGTCCTCTGGTAGTGGAGGACACTTCTCCACTTGTCCTGAAGACCCAGTAGCTTCTTGCCAGGTGCCCTCTGCTTTGACATTCTGGAAGGTCTTCAAGGGCAGTTGTTCAGCCACTCAGTCATGTCTGACTCTGCGACCCCGTGGACAGCAGCACGCCACGCTTCCCTGTCCTTCCCCATCTCCAGGGGTTTGCTCAAACTCATGTCTGTTGAGTCGGTGATGCCATCCAACCATCTCACCCTCTGTTGTCCTCTTCTCCTCTTGCCTTCAATCTTTCCCAGCATCAAGGTGTTTTCCAGTGAGTCAGCTCTTCACATCAAGTGGCCCAAGTACTGGAGTTTCAGCTTCAGCATCAGTCCTTCCAGTGAATATTCAGGGTTGATTTCCTTTAGGATTGACTGGTTGTCTTCCGAGGGCAGGCGTCCCGTGAAAGACAGACCTGCCTCTGTGACCACACAGGTTCCAGCCGTGCAGCCTTGCCTTGGAGCTTGTGGGACTGGGAGACAGAGTGTTTTGGGTGGGGCTACCGCAGCGGGGGAGGGGTGAGCAGCCATTGCCTGGGGCCTCGGAGGCTGCCTGTCCAAAAGCACAGGATGTATGACTCACAACTCCAACTCCCAAGCCAGAGAGAGTTGCAGGTGGGCCGCGCGTGGCCAGCATCTGCCTCACACAGGCCGTCTGTCGGGGTGTGCTCCCGTGCTCACTCCAGATGGAGTCTCCTGCCAGGGAGGTTGGGGACACTTGGTTCTGTCCTCCACAGTGTGACATCTGGACTAGTTTGAGTCAAGATGGGAAACAGATGAAATGTTCCCTAGATGACCCTCCCTCATCCCACCTTCCAGTGGCTCCCAGGCCACATTGAGTGGGTCAGAACGCTGTCCCTCTCCAGGTCATAATACCCTTTGGAGTGCGGTCCTAGAATGACCCTCTACTTACCTTAGGTGGAAACAGAGTCCACGGAGCTCTCTGGGGCTGGGGGGCAGCTCGCACTGGATGAGTGGGATGCTCTGAGCCCACACGTTCCCGCAGGTACTGAGGGCTACGTCCCACCCCTATTGCCTCCACGTGGCTTGTAGACCCCCTTGGATATTTCCCAGGCTTAATGGCTGGGACTGCAGGTCCACCCCTCTCTCCAGGATCCACCTAGGGGGGCAGTGATGGCCCCCCATCAATAAAAACATGACCCCAACACCCCAGACTTCTCCCTGTTGTTCTCAAAGCACTAGGCGCTCGTCTGACTTGTGCCCACCCCCTAACACAGACACACCTTGCAACTCCTGTCCTGTCACCCAGAACTCTCAGGATGGGGTGAGGCCGGTCTCTTTCCTTGAGGAGCTTGGGAAAAGCTCAGCTCTTCTCGGATTCCCTTGGGGAGCTTGGTGGAGTCCACACTCACCCCTCTGGGCTGGCTCAGAGAGGGAAGGTAGTGACAAGAACCACACATAGCAGACAGATTCCTCCCCAGTCCTCAAGCCCTGCCTCTGACTCCACTCAGCTTACTGCCTGTGAGGCACGTGACCAATGGATGTGGCTACAGGCTGGGAAGGACATCAGGGCCAGAAAAGCCTGGAGCCAGGAGGAAGAGGCCTCAAGGTCAGCAGGGCCATGGGATACTCTTCTGGGAGCAAATGGAGGGACAGGATGCAGCGTCTGCTTTTAAAAGTCATGGAGCGATTTTCTTGCATTTTAGGGGACAAAAATGCAGAGCATGAAAACCATGATTGCAGGGCTTTAGTCCTTATGGGCAAGGCTGAGTCAGTCGTGATGTTAGTCCCGAGTTGACTGAAGGGAAACCAGGAAATAAAAACACATCTTTGACCTGCTGAGACCTTGCTGTGGCCCGTGAATGATGGAAGTGTGGGCAGCACGAAGCTGGCTCCAGCTCGCAGGCTGTTTCTGGAAAGGGCCAAGGAGGAAATAGTTTAGGCTCTGTGGCCCCTCGGTCACTCACAATTGCTCAGTTCTGCCCTTGTGTTGAGAGAGCTGTCGTGGACGACAGGCAAATGAGTGGTTGTGGCTGTGTGCCAATAAAACTTTATTTACAGGCCCTGAAATGTGAATTTTGTACAATTCCCACGTGTTGTAAAATCATCACCTGTCCTCCTTTTCCTTCTTCTCTTCTTCCCCTCCGCTCTGCCTCCCCTCCCCATTCCTTCCCCTCCTCCTTTTCCCTCCCCCTCCTCCCCTTCCCTCCCCCTCCTCCTCCTTCCAGCCCTGTAAGTCTGTTAAATCCCTTCTCCACCAGAGGAGGGTTGGCTACAAGCAAGCCAGCTCTGAGAATCCCGTCTGATGCTCTCATTTACTGGTGAAGTGTGGGACCCACTGACAGGGAGGAAGGAACTTGGGGAAGTTCTGCGGGCACACCGTGGCAGAGCCTGGACCAGGGCCAACCCCACACTCACCAACACTCATTGCTTCCACTGCTGGGATCCTGGTGTGTGATGGGCCTGTATCCCCTGACCTGGGCAGCACCCTGTCCCTTTGGGGAACAGGCCTGAGCCTGATGGCTCTGGAGGCCATGGGTCTCCGAGCCCAACCTTTGCAGACCCCAGGGACCCTAACACCAAACTGCCCCAGTTCCATACCCCTCCTGGCTGATGCAACTGGCACAGGAGTGGACTAGCCAAGCAGCATGGTGAGGGCATCTATGGGTGCGGGAGGAAGGGGCTGCTGCTCCTCTGGGGTCTCTAAGCTGGACCACCATGCAGGTCTTAGGGTGCTGCAGCCAGGGTCCCTGTCCCCAGACTCCTGAGAAGTTCCCTCTGCAGGGAGAGAGAGGACTGGGGTGGGAGAGAGCAGAGAGGTGGGAGAGACAGTCCCACACCCGAGGCCCATAGGGCCAACCCACCCAAGACTCCGTTGTGCAATATTTTGAGTTGGGAGTCTGTTTTCTGAAGTTTTATATCTTGAGCGCGTCCTTGACACTTCCTGAGGGAGAACCACAAGGGAGGACGCTGGGCCAGAGATCCTGGCAGAGCAGCTGCAGGGCGGGGCGGGGCTGGGAGCCGGGGAGGAGGCTGCAGGGAGGGACCTGAGCAGAACCAGTGGAAACCTAGCACCCTGCGAGATCCCCTCAGAGCTGCCTCAGGAGACCCTGGAACCGGCCTGGCAGGTGCGACCCCATCCCTGTCCCGAGCCCTCTGGGGCTCTCTGCTCCCTGGAACCCTCCGGGTGTTCCAATGCCACACTCTGAGCTGTTGCTGCACAAGAAGGAGACGAGGCTTGGGAGCTGGCAGCCACACAGGAATATTTCAAGGGCCCAGGAGGCTGTCAGACTGTGACGTGTGACAAAAATCCCCAAATGTTCCAGGGCCAGGAAACCCATTCAACCTTCACGTTTCCTGGCCAACGGTCCCTTCAGATCTGAGCGTCTCCAGCACAGACGTGCGGTGTCCTGCGCGGGGCCCACCACTGATCCCACAAGGGCCTGAAACGTCAGGTGGGATTCTGGCCATTCTGATCAGAGGCAGTGGGCGGAGATGTGAACAAAGGACCAGCTCTACATTAGAGCAGCCTGAGGCAGCGAGGGGCTGAGGGTGGGACCTGACGGGGAGGCTGCCCAAAGTGAGGTCACTGGCCAGGTGTGGACACCACAGACTCCTCTGAGCCTCGCTGACAGCACCCCAGGGGCTGAGGTCACCCCCCAAAGCTGAAGTCTGGCCCCACCCACCAGGACACCTGGGTTCCAGACTCCTGTGGGATGGGCAGGCTGGGCGGGCACCTGGCTTGTCCTTTCCTGTGCAGGGGTCCTGGTGGCCTTGGTGAGGTGGGCTTGTGTGCAAAGGGAAGAGGAGGAGGGGGCCTCCCTGCCCTATCTGGGAAACCAAGGCAGGAGGGGAGCCTCGGCGCTACGGCACAGAGACTTTAGGGGACACCCTCACAGAGGACAGACGCCTGCAGGCTGGACAGGCAGAAGGTTGCTGGGCTGGCCAGTGCAGGCCCAGAAGCCCCTGGGCTTCCCACATGCCCACCTGACTCGCACAGTGTTCTGAAGAGTCCTCAGTGCGGAGGGAGCCATGGGTCTGGGGCTCCAAGATGCCGAGGGGGTTGGAGCCAAGGGGATCCTTTAGACACTTGCTTCTCTCAATGCTCCATTAAAATTGTCCCAATGGCAGTGCTGAGTACTGATATTAGAAAAGACCCTGATGCTGGGAAAGATTTAAGGTCAAGAGGAGAAGGCGGAGACAGAATGAGATGATTGGATAACATCACTGACTTAACAAACGTGAGTCTGAGCAAACTCTGGGAAATAGTGAAGGACAGGGAAGCCTGGTGTGCTGCAGTCCCTAGGGTCTCAGTCAGACATGACTTAGCAACAGTATAGGAATATGTGTATAGACCCTGCATATAAGCATGAATTAAATTGATTGGCAAAAGTGTATTTCACCATAATTTATAAACAGCATTCCACATTTAATGACTGTGATTTTAAAAATGTTAAGAGCTCTGAGTCCTCCAGTAACTTAACTGACCTCTTGAAAGCCACAGCCGAGGTGAGGTCTGTTCTGGAAGCGGATGGAGCCAGGGTACATCCTAGAGGGACTCTCTTCTCCCCCAGATTTATTTCTGCCCTCTTCCCTCTACTCTCTTCCTTCCCTTCCCCCCTCTCTCTCCCCAACTCCCCTGCCACTTTCTGCCACACACTCATCACGCACTCCCTTTCCCAAACAGCACCAGGCCCTTCTTGCTGCCTCAGTCCCAGGTGCCTGGTTATGGATCCCATTCAACCAGACTCGGGTCTTGTAACTGTGGGTGAGAGCTGCTCTGGTGTAGCATCTGACAAAGGAACTTGGACTCAGATCCTGGCTTTCCTGGTCGTGGCATCCCTCCTGTCCCCGTCTCTTGACTGAGTGGGTCAGATTCTCCTGTCTCCTGGCCTCTGTGAGCTCTGAGCCTGGGTTCTCTGTGCTAGTTCTGCGGGGACAGCACTGTCACACACAGAGACTAGCTGATAATTAGTCACCAGCCTCCCTGTAGCTCAGACCGTAAAGAATCTGTCAGCAATGCAAGAGACTCAGGTTCAATCACTGGGTTGGAAAGATTCCCCTGGAGGAGGAAACGGCAACCCACTCCAGTATTCTTGCCTGGAGAATCCCATGGACAGAGGAGCCTAGAATGCTGTAGTCCGTGGGGTTGCAAAGAGTCAGATACAACTCAACAACCAAACACTAGGACTAGTTGCCAACAACCTAGCTGAGGGTTCCTTGCCCGCTTTTCTTGCTGGCATCTCTGCTGTTCACTCCTTGTACCTCCTTTCCTCCCGAGGCCTGTGACCCCAACTGAGTGAACCCCAGTCAAGTGCCTATAAGACTCACCAGGACCATTGGGCAGGTGGGCAGATGGGCAGGTGGGCAGACGGGCAAGTGGGCAATGGGCAGGTGGGCAGACGGGCAAGTGGGCAGATGGGCAGGTGGGCAGACGGGCAGGTGGGCAGACGGGCAAGTGGGCAATGGGCAGGTCGGCAGACGGGCAGGTGGGCAGATGGGCAGGTGGGCAATGGGCAGGTGGGCAGTCTGGCGGGGATGCTCAGGGCCCATGCCCATAGCCACATCATGCAGGCAGCTACAGACATGGCTTAAACTCTTTCATCCTGACTATAAAAATAATACATATTCATTCATAGAGAATTTGAAAATGAAGAAAACTTAAAAAAAAAAAAAAAACCAACCCAGAAGGGAAAAAGCACCCGCCATCTACCACACAGAGGGAACACAGTCAACATTTTTGGAATGTTTCCTCCAGCACTGCCTGTTTCTGTGCGTTTTAAAAACAGAGTTAAATATTTTATGTGGGTGTTTTGTGTTTTCTTAGACTTTGGATTCATCTATTCAGCATCCTTTTGTCACAGGGCCAATGGTTTTAACTACATGTTCTTATTTTCTGTATTCTTGAAAATAGGAACAGTCTCCCCTCCCTGACTGTCCACCCCTCTCCCCAGAGCCTCCAGCATTGGTGACACCCTGGCTCACTGGAGCACACTTACTCACAAGCTTACCAACCCAGCCTATGGCCACAACCCTCTTCACATAATGCTCACACCAAGCCCAATCTGCCCCCGCCCCAGACCACCCCAGGGCCAGGTACTGGGAACAAGAGACACCTCTGTAGCTCAGAGCTCAACAGGATGATTTATTCTGGCCAGTCCTGCAGGGAGCCCCTGCCCTACCTCTCGTGCAGGAACCCCAATCAAAATCTGGCCTTGGCTGCCCCTCACTTGGCTCTAGCCTCCTGATCCAAACCTACTGTGTCCCCCTGAGGCCCTGCATGGTGTGTGTGTCCCCTTTGCTGGGTAAGTAATATAAAAGCTGCTTTTAAAAGCATTTGGCCTCTCTTTATTATACTAGCTCTTCCCTGGTGGCTCAGCTGGTAAAGAATCCACCTGCAATGCAGGACACCTGGGTTCAATCCCTGGGTTGGGAAGATCCCCTGGAGAAGGGAACGGCAACCCACTCCAGTATTCTGGCCTAGAGAATTTCATGGACTGTTTAGTCCATGGGGTTGCAAAGAGTTGAACCCAAATGAATGACTCTCACTTCACTCCTTGTGATGGGGCTTCCCAGGTGACTCAGTGGTAAAGAATCCACCTGCCAATTCAGGAGACGCAAGATACATGGGTTCAGTCCCTGAGCTGGGAAGATCCCCTGGAGAAGGAAATGGCAATTCAGTCCAGTATTCTTGCCTGGAGAATCCCACGGATGACGGAGACTGGTGGGCTGCAGTCCATGGGGTTGCAAAGAGTTAGTCGTGAGTGACTGAATATGCACCCATGCTCCCTTGCTGTAGCTCAGTCATCCTCTGTAAATTGAATCCCAGATTGTCATATAGTGTGTGTATCACTTTTGTCCTCTAACATGGCAATATAGGTATCTTCCAGGGTCATTAATATTACTTTTAAATGTAAATGTAATGAGTGAATAATATCTTCTATGGATATAACAAAATATTTTTTTATGATGACTGCTTTGTTTCTAATAATTTTTAATTATCCTGAGATGAACACTTTGGGAATCAATACTTTCCCATATTTTGGGATCTTAGGTTTTGTTGTTGTTTAGTCGCTAAATTGTGTCTGACTCTTTGCGACCCTACGGACTATTGCCCACCAGGCACCTCTGTCCACGGGATTCTCCAGGCAAGAATAATGAAGAGGGCTGCCATTCCTTCCCAAGACAGGGACGGAGCCCTCATCTCCTGCGTCTCCTGCACCGGCAGGCAGATTCTTTACCACTGAGCCGCCCAGGGAGGCCCTTCAGTGCAGTTTAGTCGCTCAGTCATGTCCGACTCTCTGCGACCCCATGAATCGCAGCACCCCAGGCCTTCCTGTCTGTCACTGTCTCCAGGAGTTCACTCAGACTCATGTCCATCGAGTACGTGACGCCATCCAGCCATCTCATCCTCGGTCATCCCCTTCTCCTCCTGCCCCCAATCCCTTCCAGCATCAGAGTCTTTTCCAATGAGTCAACTCTTCTCATGAGGTGGCCAAAGTACTGGAGTTTCAGATTTAGCATCATTCCTTCCAAAGAAATCCCAGGGCTGATCTGCTTCAGAATGGACTTGTTGGATATCCTTGCAGTCCAAGGGACTCTCAAGAGTCTTCTCCAGCACCACAGTTCAAAAGCATCAATTCTTCGGCGCTCAGCCTTCTTCACAGTCCAACTCTCACATCCATACATGACTACTGGAAAAACCATAGCCTTGACTAGACGGACCTTAGTCAGCAAAGTAATGTCTCTGTTTTTCAATATGCTATCTAGGTTGGTCATAACTTTTCTTCCAAGGAGTAAGTTTCTTTTAATTTCATGGCTGCAATCTGCAATGATTTTGGCACCCCAAAAATAAAGTCTGACACTGTTTCCACTGTTTCCCTATCTATTTCCCATGAAATGATGGGACCAGATGCCATGATCTTAGTTTTCTGAATGTTGAGCTTTAAGCCAACTTTTTCCCTTTCCTCTTTCACTTTCATCAAGAGGTTCTTTAGTTCTTCTTCACTTTCTGCCATAAGGGTGGTGTCATCTGCATATCTGAGGTAACTGATATTTCTCCTGGCAATCTGGATTCCAGCTTGTGTTTCCTCCAGTCCAGCGTTTCTCACGATGTACTCTGCATAGAAGTTAAATAAACAGGATGACAGTATATAG
>SJYC01103347.1:0-10554 GCA_006408675.1 Madoqua kirkii
AAACTGACCTTTTCCAGTCCTGTGGCCACTGCTGAGTTTTCCAAATTTGCTGGCATATTGAATGTAGCACTTTCACAGCATCACCTTTCAGGATTTGAAACAGCTCCACTGAAATTCCATCACCTCTACTAGCTTTGTTTGTAGTGATGCTTTCTAAGGCCCACTTGACTTCACATTCCAGAATGTCTGGCTCTAGATTAGTGATCACATCATCACGATTATCTGGGTTGTGAAGATGTTTTTTGTACAGTTCTTCCATATATTCTTGCCACCTCTTCTTAATATCTTCTGCTTCTGTTAGGTCCATACCATTTCTGTCCTTTATCGAGCCCATCTTTGCATGAAATGTTCCCTTGGTATCTCTAATTTTCTTGAAGAGATCTCTAGTCTTTCCCAATCTGTTCTTTTCGTCTATTTCTTTGCATTGATCGCTAAAGAAGGCTTTCTTATAGGTTCAGTGAAATCCTGAATGCTACCTCAGCAACCTTATAATCATGACGATACTCTCTTACCTTTCTTAATACTTTTTTTTTTGGCACAGCAAGGATGATTAATGAAAGCATATTCTCTTCCTTTTAAGCAAAATTCTAAATTAGAAGAAATTACAGTTTTTTAAAAACTGTCCTCAGTAAAAACTTGTGGAGTGTTAATACCAAAATCTCTCCTTTTAATGCTGTATTTTTGCTTTGTTTTTATTATCTTTTAATCACCCTGAGATAAACATTTTAGGAATCAATACTTTTCCATGTTTTGGGATTGAACCTGTGTCTCAAAAAACTGTCCTCAGTAAAAACTTGTGGAGTGTTAATACCAAAATCTCTCCTTTTAATGCTGTATTTTTGCTTTGTTTTTATTATCTTTTAATCACCCTGAGATAAACATTTTAGGAATCAATACTTTTCCATGTTTTGGGATTGAACCTGTGTCTTTTGGCAGGTGGGTTCTTTACCACTAGTGCCACCTTGGAAGTTGCTTCCTTAGGTTCAGTTCAGTTCACTTCAGTCGTTCAGTCGTGTCCGACTCTTTGCGACCTCATGGGCTGCAGCACGCTAGGCTTACCTGTCCATCACCCACTCTCGGAGCTTGCTAAAATTCGTATCTATCGAGCTGGTGATGCCATCCAACCATCTCATCCTCTGTCATCCCCTTCTCCTCCTGCCTTCAATCTTTTCCAGCATCAGGGTCTTTTCCAGTGAGTCAGTTCTTCACATCAGGTGGCCAAAGGACTGGAGCTTCAGCATCAGTCCTTCCAATGAATATTCAGGACTGATTTCCTCTAGGATTGACTGGAGTCATCTCCTTGCAGTCCAAGGACTCTCAACACCACAGTTTAAAAACATCAGTTCTTTGGTGCTCAGCTTTCTTTATGGTTCAACTCTCACATCCATACATGACTACTGGAAAAACCATAGCTTTGACTATAGAGACCTTTGTTGGAAAAGAAGCATCTCTGCTTTTTAATGCACTGTCTAGGTTTGTCATAGCTTTTTTCTCCAAGGAGCAAGCATCTTTTAATTTCATGGCTGCAGTCACCATCTGCAGTGATTTTGGAGCCCCCAAAACTAAAGTCTCTCACTGTTTCTCCAACTATTTGCCGTGAAGTGATGGCTCTTCTCTTTTACTTTTATCAAGAGGCTCTTTGGTTCCTCTTCACTTTCTGACATATTGATATTTATCCTGGCAATCTTGATTCCAGCTTGTGCTTCATCCAGTCTGGCATTTCACATGATGTACTCTGCATGTAAGTTAAATAGGCAGGGTGACAATATACAGCCTTGTCACACTCCTTTCCCAATTTGGAACCAGTCTGTTGTTCCATGTCCAGTTCTAACTGTTGCTTCTTGACCTGCGTACAGATTTCTCAAAAGGCAAGTAAGGTGGTCTGGTATTACCATTTCTTGAAGAATTTCCCACAGTTTGTTGTGATCCACACAGTCAAAGGCTTTGGAGTAGTCAATGAAGCAGAAACAGATGTTTTCCTTGGGTTAGATGAGCAGAAATAGAAGGGCTGGATCAAAGGGACATGTTCAGGTGGGTTATTCATGCTGAATCCTCTGGAGTCTGCCTGTTTTGCACTCTAATCACAGCCAGCCCTGAGGATTATCAATGACACAAAATTCCGCTGATTTAACAGGGGACACATGGTGCCATGGCCCTCATTGCTCTGATGGCTGGTAAGTTTGGACTGTCCTCCTTGCAGATTGTGGTCATTGATATTTGCTTTCTGGAGAATTCCAAAGTTCTATTCTTGGCCTGTCTTTCAAATTGAGGTCACTGAGAAGTTTTTATTTTGCATATTAAGGGGATTCTCATGGATTGAATAGTGTCTCCCCCTAATTCATATGTTGAAGCCCAAACCCCAAGTTTTCAGAATGTGACCTTTTTAAGAAATAGGGTCCTTGCAGTAATAATCAGTTACGCACGCATGCTCAGCCATGTCTGATTGTGATCACAGACGCTGTAGCCCACCGCGCTCCTCTGTCCATGGCATTTCCCAGGCAAGAATACTAGAGTGAGTTGCCATTTCCTCCTCCAGGGATCTTCCCAACTCAGGGATCGAACCCCTATCTCCTGCACTGGCAGGAGGATTCTTCATCACTGAGCCACTTGGATATGGTGGACTCCTAATCCAAAATGACTGATGTCCTTACAAAAAGGGGAAATTTGGACACAGGCATGCCACATGAAGATGAAGGCAAATCAGGTGAGGTAGCCAAAGCCAAGGACCTCCAAGAATGTCTGCAAACCCCCAGAAGGTGGGGGAGAGTGTGAGAACAGTTTTCCCTGACAGGCTCAGGAGGAACCAACCTTGCTCACACCTTGATTCTGCACTTCCAGCCTCTGGAGCCATAACAATACATTTCCATTGTTTAAACCATTCTGTTTGTGGAACTACGGGCAGCCTCAGAAAGAAAACGCATGGATTAAACCGCTCTCTGCAATACTTGCCAACATGGCCTCTGGTTCTCCCATGCGGATGATGAAAGGCACCTCCCGTCACCTCTTGCCCGGGACCCTGGTGGGTGAGTTTCCCTGGGGCTGGCCCAGCATGTCTCCTTTCACAGAGCAAGCTGAGCAGCCTGTGCCCCTGTCCCCCCTGGAGATGAGCTTCAGGCTGTTCTGAAAGGAGTCCAGACAACATGACATAAATAGCCCTCCATCCCGAGCCCTCCTACCTTGGTCCTCCAGTATTTGTCACCCCAATAACTGGAGCGGAGATGCCTGATGCATTCCCCACCCCAGCATTTGATGGCCCTGGTGTTCTTAGAAACCAGTGTCAGCTGAGAGCTGCATGTGCCCAGTACTAGCAAAGAGTCAAAGACTGAAGTGGTTCTGCCCACTAGCTGGATACTGAATGAGGGTCCCCATAAGGACTGACAGTCCAGCCAGACAGCTGGCATAAGGATGGTGTGGACATGAAGAACGGCGTGATGTGGATGAAGGTGTTCAGGCCCCCAGTGCCCCTGGCCTGCTGGGCTGGAGCCACGAGGACCAGCTGCACACACGCTGAGGCCGGCTATAGGACAGGGACGTGTTTTCCACCCCATGCACCCACAGCACTGTGCATCGTCCTCTCTGCTTTCCGCCCATGTCCACCTGTCCCTGTCAGGAGCCGGGGGCTGCAAACCCACCTCCCAAGCACCCGTCTCCCCAGCTGCTCAGTTGGCTCTGTCCCTCGGAGAACCAGCAATGATGTGGGGAGACAGCTAGGATCGGCTCTTCCTGCTTCAAGTTGGCATCAGCGCTCACCATGATCAAGGCAGGAATCCCTGCAGGGCCCAAGATCAGCACAAGCTCAGTAGAGCCAAGAGTAGCTCCTGGCCTGGGAGAGGCCCTCCTGCCTTTCTCCTCTCCAAGCCCATCCCTCCCTCTCCTGCTCTCTCAGCACCAAGGGAGCCAGGGCCCCCTGTTGGAGCTCCAGCTGGTTTCCTGGAGGGACCCTGACTGCCAAGCACACTGCCCTTAGGGCATGAGCAACCGCAGCAACACACACATGCATCGCTGCTTCCGGGCCTCGCCCTGTAGGTCCACGTGCCCACAAGGCACGGTTCATGCAGAGGACCCTGTGCAGAGTTACCTTCAGTACCAAACTCCTGCATTCCAGCTAAACATCCAGGCTTGTTAGGAGCTACTTTGCAGTAGAGAAGGAGCGCCGACACCTACTGTCAGCCAAAGCCCAGAGCTCACAGCATGGGCCACGATCTCTGGCTGGAGGAGGTGAGAGTGTGTGTGCTAGTTGACATGGACATGCACACCCAGGTCGTACTCTTGTTCCTGGGGAGGGGGAACGAGAGGAAAGCAGATCTGGCTGTGCATGGGCCCTGTCATGCCTTCAGAACTTCAGACTCTGTGCCACGACACAAAGCACGTGAGAATGTGCTGTGTGTTCAGATAATTAAATTCGGTTAAATGACTATTTTAGGAAAGATCCTGCTGCAAGAGGCAGGCAGTGCCCTGGGAAGTACACACCGGCCCAGAAGAACCCTGGCCCCCTGCAAATCCCTGTAAACTGGACAAGCTGTGCCTCCAGCCGCCGAGTCCCCAGACCCACAGCCTTGGGGACACTGCCGAGGGAGGCTTTCCCTGCCCCGAGGCCTGGGGAAGGTTGTCTGGGGGCTGGCGAGTGCAACTGCTGATCCGGCCGTAATGAGTAGGTGCAGCCGGGAGCGGACGTGCCTAATGACAGGCCACGGGGCTGCCCTGCAGAGCCAAGCCCCGGGACCCACTTCAAAGCAGCGCGCTGGCAGCAAGGGCAGAGCGGCCTGCCCTGCTGCTCTCAGAGGGTTCGTGCCACCCCACCCCCGCCAGCCAGGGGAGCCCAGGGTGGGGAGTGGCGCCCTCGGGGTGGCCAGCCCACGAAGGAAACACACCCATCTCAGCCCCACAGAACAGGTTACACGGGGAAGCTGGCCTCCCCACGTCTCCGATTGCCACAGGAGGTGGCCAGCAGCAAGAATGGAGGTGCTGGGGCCTGAGCAAATGTCGGTCCAGAGGAGAGGAAGGGCAGGCTGACCTCTCTGCCTGGCTGGGCTGAGGTCCATGACCATCGCTGACCACCACGCATTCAAGAAGCATGACTTTTCATATTTTTGTTTCAAACATATGTGTATCTGAACAGTGGGTTATGTACTGGAATCTGGTTTTAATGTTTCTTTATTGAAATCTTAGGTTGAACCTTGTGATGGGAAGGCTCGGAAGCCCCTCCAGAAACCTATCTCTGTAGGTCCCGACTCATGTGTGCTCTGCTCAGAGGCCTCCCGTCTCCCTCTCGTCAGCCCAATGCCACTGTCCCTCATGGCCAGCCCTGTGGGCAGGAGGCCGTTCTTCTCTGTCCCCCCTGATATGTGCGTACATGACCTCCTCCACAGAGACAGACAGATGGACTGCCAGTGCAGGGTCCCAGCCTCCTGCACTGACCTTCCCTGGTCCCGGGCACACCCTGCAAAGGGCCAGCCAGGGGAGATGCCGCTCCTGGGAATTCACCAGTCTTGGAGTCAGTCTAGAGCTCTCTGGCCGTAGCTCAGCAGTGCTTGCCGCTAAGATGCCAAACTCAGAATTCTGTACTTTAAACACGGGGAAAAGATATAGTGAACCTCCAACACTAAGATTCAGCTTCTAGCCATTTCACCAGTTACTTGTATCTTTCCCAGCCAGAATAATAAAGTGGCAGACACTGGTTTCCTGACACAAATTGGAGTCTGTCCCCAAATAAATGAGTTGCAACACTAAACAGTCACTATTAATTAAGCACACACACAATTTACTCCTTTTAAAAATAACCCACTTGAAATTAGGTGATGTCAAGAAGATGGCAGACTAGGAGGTCCCCATGCTCGTGCCCCCACAGAAACAGCAAAAACAGTGAGGCAACAGCTATATGGAGATGAACATAGCTCCGAGAGCTCCACAGTACCATAAGGAAGCTGCAGAAGTTCAGAGGCACACAGAACTGAGAACGGCCATGTAGACAATCGCAGCAAGCGTCTTGCCTGCATCACGCTGTCCCCTGGTTTGGTGCACCTGGGTGCTGAGAGGGACCCTTTGACATGACCTCCCTTGGGGGGAAGGACAGCCCGACACCCTAGAAGCCCTCAACACCACTACAGACACCTGCAGCTTTCACTGCCAAGGACCATCCCCTCCCCAGTCTTTGCTATGCTCAACCAGTTGACATAAGTGTCTGCAGTCTATGCTGCTGCTTCCCACTCACCCCTGAGCCAACCCCAGAGAGGGAAGGAGCTGCCGCTGGGCCACTGCAGAAAAGGTGTGCACCCTCGGGGAGGCCAGCCCACCATGGCACCCTGAGACCTCTGGACTGGAGTCAGCACATCCCCCATGATGGTGTGTACCCCAGAAGCCTGCTCTACCGCGGCTCTGCCCACCCCCTCGCCTCAGGCTCACCTGCCTGCTGGACCAGCACCAAGAGAGATTCCCTGGGCCACAGCTTTCCCAAGGAAGACAGAGGGAACAGGAGGATACTAGAAGCCGTTCCCCTCAGCCCGTGCTGCCACCACGGACTCCCACAGCCACGGTGGACACTGAGCTCAGCTTATGCGGCAGCACTGCTGTGCTCTCTGTGAGGCTGGGACCACTGTGAGGCACACTCATCCTCCAGAGTGGATTCGGTCACACAGACTCAGCTGGTGCCCTCACACCTACCTGTAGGTGAAGGTCTTTCCTCACTGAAGCCCTATAAAGTCAAAAAGAAGTGACTTACCCTCAAAGACATAGATATCAACACAGGCAATAAGAAATAGGAAAAACCAGAGACGTGACACCACCAAAGGAGCACAATACATTTCTTGTAACTAACCCTGAGAAATGGAGAGCCACAGAGTGCCTGGTACAGATGAAAACAATTGTTTTAAGGAAGCTCTGCAACCTACCAAGGAACTCAGGCAACTCAACGAAATCAAGAAAATACTACATAAACAAAACAAGAAGTTCAACAAAGAGATAGAAGTCATGAACAACAATCAAAAAGAAATTCTGGAGCTCAAGGATATGGTAATTGGAATGAAAAGTGTGGTAGAGAGCTTCAACATCAGACTCAACCAGGCAGAAGAAAGAACCCACAAACTCGAGGACAGGCCATTTGAAATTATCCAGTCAGGGGGAAAAATGGAAATGAACAAAGAAAGCCTATGAGATTTATGGGATACAAAACCAAGAACTAATGCATGCATCATTTCACATCTTAGCAAGGTAATGCTCAAAACACTTCAAGCTAGGCTTCAGCAGCGCATGGACCAAGAATTTCCAGATGGACAAGCTAGATTTAGAAAAGGCAAAGGAACCAGGGATCAAATTGAAAATACCTGTTAGATCATAGAAAAAGAAAGGGAATTCCAGAAAAACATCCTATCACTTTATGGCAAATAAATGGGGAAAAAGTGGAAACTGTGGCAGATTTTCTTTTCTTAGGTTCCAAAATCACTGGATGGTGACTGCAGCCATGAGATTAAAAGACATTGTTCCTTGGAAGGAAAGCTATGACAAACCTAGACAGTGTATTAAAAAACAGAAGTCCATCACTCTGCTGACAAAGGTCCATAGAGTCAAAACTATGGTTTTTCTAGTAGTCATGTATGGATACAAGAGTTGGACCATAAAGAAGGCTGAGAACAAAGAACTGATGGTTTTGAACTGTGGTGCTGGAGAAGACTCTTGAAAGTTCCTTGGACAGCAAGGAAATCAAATCAATCAATACTAAAGAAAATCAACCCTGAATATTCATTGCAAGTACTGATGCTGAAACTCCAATACTTTGGTCACCTGATGCAAAGACCTGACTCACTGAATAAGACCCTGATTCTGGGAAAGATTGGGGGCAGAAGAACAGGGTGACAGAGGATGAGATGGTTGTATGGCATCACCGACTCGATGGACATGAGTTTGAGCAGGCTCCCAGAGTGGGTGATGGACAGGGAAGCCTGGTGTATTGCAGTCCATGGGGTCACAAAGAGTCAGACATGACTGAGTGCTGAACTGAACTCACTGAAAATTCATATAGGGCCACAGAAGACCCTGCATAGTCAAAGCAATCTTAAACAAGAAGAACAAAGTTGGAAGCATTGCACTTTCTGATTTCAGATTTTATTACAAAGCTATAGTAATAAAAACAGCATGGTACTGGCTTAAAAGCGGACTATAGACCAACAGAACAGAATAGAGAGCCCAGAAATAAATTTGTGCATATCTGATCAACTGATAAGCAACAAGGGTGCCAGCTGTCTCTGGCTCTTAGAGGGAGGACATTTATATTTGGGTTTTCCAAGTGTTGTGATCTATTTTAACTCTCATTTTCAACCAAGGCAATGTATTAAACAAGCTGTTGCTATTTAGTCAACAAAAACAACAACAAAAAACAAGGGTGCCAAGAATGCAAAGTGGGGAAAGGACTGTCTCTTCAATAAATGGTGTTGGAAAAACGGGATATCCACACACATGAAGAATAAAATTGGACCCCTATTTCATATCACACACAAAAGTCAACTCAAAATGGATAAACCACTTAAATGTAGGACATGAAACTGTGAAGCTACTATAAGGAAACCAGGGGGAAATGGTCTTGAGATTAGTCTGACCAATGATTTTTTTAAAACATGAGGCCAAAAATATAAGCAACAAAAACAAAAGTGGAAAAATGAGTTTAACTTAAACTGAAGAGCTTTGGCACAGCGAAAAAAACAATCAACAGTGTGAAAAAGCAACCTAAGGAATGAGAAAGAATATTTGCAAATTATTGAATATGTATCTGATAAGGGGTTAATCGGAGAAGGCAATGGCACCCCACTCCAGTACTCTTGCCTGGAAAATCCCATGGACGGAGGAGCCTGGAAGGCTACAGTCCATGGGGTCGCTGAGGGTCAGACACGACTGAGTGACTTCCCTTTCCCTTTCACTTTTCACTTTCTTGCATTGGAGAAGGAAATGGCAACCCACTCCAGTGTTCTTGGCTGGAGAATCCCAGAGACGGGGGAAGCCTGGTGGGCTGCCGTCTATGGGGTCGCAGAGTTGGACACGACTGAAGTGACTTAGCAGCAGCCGCAGCAGGAAGGGGTTAATATCCCAGTGTATAAGGAAACCATATACCTCAATAGCAAAAAAAAAAAAAAAAAAGCTGATCTAAAAATGAACAAAGGACCTTAATAGGCATTTCTCTAAAGAAGACACACAAATGACCAAATGACCAACAGATCCACGATTAGGTGCTCAATGTCACTAGCCATCAGGAAAAGCAAATTGAAGCCACAGTGAGATATCAGTTCACATTCATTAGAACGACTGTTATCAGAAGGAGAGATGATAACAAATGTTGGCAAAGACCTGGAGAAAAAAGAACCTTTATACATTGTTGGTGGGAATACACACTGTTGGTGGGGAATTGTTATACATTATGGAAAACAGTATGGAGTTTCCTCAAAAAAATAAAAAATAGAACTATTTTATAGGCCAGCAGTCCCACTTCTGGGTATACATTGACAAGAAATGAAATCATATCTCAAAGAGATGTCTTTACTCTCATATTTACTGCATCATTTATTCACAACAGCCAAGATATAGGAATAGCCTCAATGTCCACTGAAGGATGAACAGATAAGAAATTGTGAGATATATATACTCATCAGTAAAGAATCCACCTGCAAAGCATGAGCCACAGGAGACTCAGGTTCAATCCCTGGGTTGGGAAGATCCTCTCGAGGAAGAAATGGCAACCCACTCTAGTATTTTTGCCTGGAGAATCCCTTGGACAGAGGAGCCTGGTGGGTTATAGTCCATGGGGTTATAAAGAGTCAGACACAACTGAAGCGACTTAGCATGCCATAGTATATTACTAAATCTGCCTCTTTAAAAAAAAATACTATATGACCTCACTTATATGTAGAATCTAAAATACCAGAACTCATAGAAACAGAGAGTAGAGCAGAGGTTGCCAGGAGCTAAGTTCAGTTCAGTTCAGTTCAGTCGCTCAGTCATATCTGACTCTTTGGAATCCCATGAATCGCAGCACACCAGGCCTCCCTGTCCATCACCATCTCCTGGAGTTCACTCAGACTCAGGTTCATCGAGTCCATGATGCTATCAAGCCATCTCATCCTCTGTCGTCCCCTTCTCCTCCTGCCCCTAATCCCTCTCATCATCAGAGTCTTTTCCAGTGAGTCAACTCTTCCCGTGAGATGGCCAAAATACTGGAGTTTCAGCTTTAGCATCATTCCTTCCAAAGAAATCCCAGGGCTGATCTGCTTCAGAATGGACTGGTTGGATATCCTTGCAGTCCAAGGGACTCTCAAGAGTCTTCTCCAGCACCACAGTTCAAAAGCATCAATTCTTCGGCGCTCAGCCTTCTTCACAGTCCAACTCTCACATCCATACTTGACCAGAGGAAAAACCATAGCCTTGACTAGACGGACCTTAGTCGGCAAAGTAATGTCTCTGCTTTTGAATATGCTATCTAGGTTGGTCATAACTTTTCTTCCAAGGAGTAAGCGTCTTCTAATTTCATGGCTGCAGTCACCATCTGCAGTGATTTTGGAGCCCAAAAATATAAAG
>SJYC01103349.1:0-13718 GCA_006408675.1 Madoqua kirkii
ATCAAATTCAGGACCTTATGTGACTGATGGGCTTGGAGTTGATCACCCAGCTGGGGCCCTGAGGGCCAGGAGGACCTCGGAACAGAGATGCTGGACACAGGCCGTGGCAGCACTGCCCCGCACCAACTGCTCTGCAAGGTCACCCTGAGCACAGAGGATGGTGTGGGCCTCTCTGACGGCCTGTCTCTGCTACTGTTTTCTAGAGTCACCTCCTGGGTTCCAGACCTCTTGGTCCCCACTCCTGGTGGGTGGGGGGCTTTCCTTCTGTGCTCCCATCATAGTCGTGTGGTCTGGTTTCCAAGGCCACTTGCTCAGCCAGTGAGAGACACAAGGGTTCTCCCTAAAAGAGTGTTCTTGCTTCTCCAGTGCTGCCAGACCAGGAAAGCACATGCCTGTGAAATGACGGACCCAAATCTCCCTCTCCTGCCCGCCCACCCTATTTCCTTTGGCTTGAGCCTCTCCCACCAGGCAGTAACAATGCACCATGTGTATCCCCTGCAGTGGGCAGGGGCAGCACGGGCTGCGGGCTCCGTGGGTGATACATCTGGTCTGGGGAGAAGTCCTGTGCTCTGTCGACCTCACAGGGGTCTGGGCTCCTCCAGTGGTCACACCTGAGAAGGCGCCTCGCAGGGTGGGTTGGTGGCCTGGCCTGTGCCGCACAGGCTGGTCACGGGTGAGCCAGGAAGGCACGGCATGCAGGAATGAGTGATGCCCTTCCCCTGCTTCGTCCCACCTCTCCGTCACTGGGGACTGACTCAGGCTAGGTCAGATCCCCCAGCCCGACGGGCCACCCTTGTGACCCACTGGAAAGGGGAACCCTGGAAAGCAAGCTGCCCCCCCCACTCCCACTGAAAGCAGGTAGAGCAGCTGGACGGGTGGACTCACTGGGCTTTGGAGATTGGGTGGTCGAGTCAAGGACAAGCCCACTGCATCTCGTGGGTCGGGACACTCTTTGAGGCGAGGGGGTGGGGGTTGTAGCTGGGAGACCCTTCCCTAGGCTTCATCTTCGAGGTCAAGTCCTGGTCCCAGAGAGGGCAGAGGGCCCAGCCCCAGGCACAGGTGGTGACCGTTGCCCGCCAAGACGCGTCCGTCAGGGCCTGCCTGCCCCACACTCTGTCTCCCCTGCTCTTGTCTCTCTCATGCAGGAGACAGATTTGCTGTTGTTTTTCAGTCCCTCAGTGTGTCCATCCAACTCTTTGTGACCCCACAGACTGCAGCACACCAGGCTTCCCAGTCCTTCACCACCTCCCAGAATTTGCTTAAACTTGTGTCCATTGAGTCAATGACACCATCCAACTATCTCACCCTCTGCTTCAAGGCTTCACAGTAAGATGAAGGGGACCAGGCTCTTGCTCCCTTCCAGTGGGGGCCTGTGGCATGGTCCCGTCACTGTGCCTGGCGAACCGCAAGCTCTGCCGCGTCCTTCACTGAGTCAGGCCTCCCAACACCCTGGGACCAGCGCTGCCCCTGAGGAAGGCCCGCGCCAGTCCCCCGCTCCCATCCTCTGCCCAGTGAGCACCCCACTTCCCCCCAGACCCCTGTGAAAGAAGACAGATGGGTAGAACCCATCCACCATGGGGCTCCAGGCCAGATGACCAGACCCTGGTCACACACAGCTGCAGAGCCAGCGTGGGCCTTTCCAGAACGGCAGGGAGAAGGCACAGGCATGGACAGGCCCGGACTTCATGGGGAGAAGCACCGCGGATGAAGGCCCTTGGGGAAAAGAGTGGATGCAGCGGGGCGGTCACCTGGGTCCCTGCTCGTCGGGGCAGGTATTTCCCTCATTGTTGGGTCAGGGTTTGAGGGCTGCATGTGGGCTCTGCTGCGGATTCCTCTTTGTCTTGTGTTCTTATAGCCTTCTGGAGCTGTGCCAATGCTGCCAGCTTGGGCAGTGCACAAACAGTCTGCACTCAGCCCTGCCAGGACTCCGGGTCAGACGGCCCCCGGCTCAGGCCAGGGAGGTGGGGCATCCGTGTGACAGCAGTGTCGCTGGGAGGGTGGGTGGCCCCAAGAGGACCCCCCACTGCTGGGGGCACCTCAGGGCCCTCAGCCACGACCTGCCCTGCCCCAGAGATCCTACCAGCATCCAAGGCCCTGCTCCCAACTGCTGGTTGAAGAAGCACATGGCCGAGTGGCAGCCCCCCACCAACTCCTTGGCACAACTGAAAAGCTGCTCAATGGCATTGGGGCCCAGGGCCAGGCAGTCAGAGGAAACCCCCCTGAAAGGTCCCTTGGGGGCTGGGGGAGTGGAGGCGGGCAAAGTCTTCTTGCCCCGGAATAGTTCATGACCACGTAGGACTCCTGGCACCACGCCCTCCACCAATCCAACTGGGAAGGCCAGGTAACAGCCGAGGGCGATGGGGAGGAGAGGGGACTGAGCAGAGAGTGTCTCGTGGACAACACCGAGGGTCAGAGCGGCCTCTGGTCTGACCTGGCTGGGGCTGGACAGAGTGCTGCGCCAGTGAATCTCCATGGCAACCGGCCAGGATGCCACTGATGGAGAGCGGGGACGTGAAGGCTGCTCTGGACTCTCCTGAGAAAGAAGCACTTGGCTCCCGGCACACAGCCAGCAGAGGCCCACTCAGAGACTCTGCAGCTGGTGGCCGGCCTCATTCTGGGAAGACTGGTCATGTTTCCTGCGAGTGGAAGGTTGTACTGGGAGTTGTGGGGTCATCACCAGCCACTAGACCCCAGGCTGGGTCTCCCACAGACGTGACCCAGCGTTGGTAGCATGCCTCAACTCCACCCACCACCCCAGGGTGTATTCCAGAATTTTGTTTCTGTTTTTCCCCTTCTGGGCTGTTTTCATTGACTGGAGTCAGCTATCTGATCTACAAAGTTGAAACTATGGAGACAGTGGATACTTGTGTCTTACAGGGGATGGAGGAGGGAGGCATGAGTAGGTGGAGCCCAGGGGATATTCAGGATCTGTGGTGGATGCAGGTCCAAGCCTATAGAGTGTATTAACTCCACACCCGGAGTGCGGCTCGGTGCTCAGGACTGTGTGTGATGATGGTGAGTCCGGTCAGTCCTCCAGCTGTGACGAGTGCGCCGCTCTGGTGGGGGTGTTGACGGCGGCCAAGGCCGTGGGCGTGCAGGGGCAGGGAAATCTATACCTTCCTCTCAGTTTTTCTGGGAACCCAAAACCACTCTGAAAAATAAAGGCTATTTTTTTAAGGTGTACACCTGAAAGTTCTTCATCTTTCCCCAAAATTCAAACGTACGTTCATTAACAAAACACTGTATGTTTATTTTGGGCTTCCTGGATGTCTCAGCAGATAAAGAATCTACCTGCAGTGGAGAAGTCACAGGAGACGTGCGTTCAGTCCCTGGGTCGGGAAGGTCCCCTGGAGGAGGAGATGGCAACCCACTCTCATACTCTTGAGGGAAATTCCATGGACAGAGGAGACTGGCAGGCTACAGTCCATGGGGTCGCAAAGAGCCAGACACAGCTAAGCGTGCATGTTTATTCTGATTTTAAAACTTTTGCAAACGTCCCCCTAGTGTGTGCGTGATTTGTTCTCATTCCATTTGAGACAATGAAGAGCATCACGTGGGCAGGTGTCTCTCCCTGATTCTCATGACCCACAGAGATTCCCCAGGGAGAGTACAAGAGGGAGGCCTCCAAGCCTGAGAGGAATCCCCACCGGCTCCACAAGGTTCAGCTTCTTGGAAACCCCTCAGCACTCCCTTCTCTCACCCACTGTCCATCCTTCCAGAGTCTTCTCTGACTCTGCTCCACCCTAGCCCTGGCAAAGACGGGTCCAGGCTGTCTGAGTTTGATACTTACACATTTTAAGGAACAACTTTAAGAAAAAGAAGATAGTACCTATCCACAAAATGTAAAAGATATATCCACAAGGTGCAAAAGTGATTACTGAAAATGAGAAAAGAAATCATAGCAAAGGACATATTTTGCATGTGACATGCAAGACAAAATCCAAAAACATGACATAAATTTTCATTAATTGATCAGCAGATCTGTGTAATTCTCTTTTATCCCCTATGTTTTTAATTGGATACTGTGATTGTCTCTTTCTGTGACACAGTGTTATAATATTTCCTATAAAGAGAGTGAAAGGGCTCTTCATAGGAAATATTCACATGGTTGATCAGAATTTGTTTCTAATTATTGATAGAACAGTTTCTTTACTGATGATGTCAAACATCTTTTTAACATCATAAAACATAGGAAAACCTCTGCTGAGGTGCTCTTTCTCTCTGTTAACTGTCAGATTTGGAGGAACATTCCATAGACAAGCTCTGACTATGTTCTGAAGATGGGTCTCTCCTGGGCTGTGCACATACTTCTGGGATCTGAATCCACCAGACATGCTCAACCCACCGGACAGACCTGACTTCTGACCCTGAGTGTTATGGCCGCTGGGGCCGGGTGCCAGGGGTAGGATGATGACTGAGCGTGTCCAGCAGAACATCCCCGTAGACATTCCACTACACCCAAGCAGAGTGTGGCCCCACACTGCCCCTACATGCCTGGGCCTCCTGCGAGGCCCCCTTGGGAAACACCTGGGGTGGGAATGGCTCCAGGCTGGAGGAGGGAGGCCACAACTGATTGTCCTGGAGCATCTCACTCCTTCAACCTTCAGGCCAGCCCTGAGGGACCAAGGCCCACGCTTCCCCTCTCTGAGACCTCACCCTCTGGGTGGCTTGCATCCCCAAGCATCACCCAGAAACAGCACCTGCAGATCAAGGAGGGCTGTCTGGATGTGGAGGCGCCAGCAGGAAGCTGCCTCCAGAAGGCAAAGGTATGGGTCTCCTCAGCCTCCAGCGGAATTTGCTCCTGGCTCTTCAAGAACAGCCCAGCTCTAGCCTGGGGGTAGCAAGTGGCAGGTGTGTCTGGAGGCTTTGGTCCAGGAGCAGTGGTGAGAGCAGCCAGCCCTGAGCCCCACTTGCCCACCCTCTGGCCTCCTGTGAATGAGGGTGACGGTCACCCAGGCAGAGCCTAAGAGGGTTGAAGACAGTGCCCCTCACCCCGCTGCAGGGAAAAATGTGAGCAGGTATTGCATGGGGCCGTGCGGCCAGCCTTCATGGGGCTGTCACACCAGCTGTAGACAGTGTCTGGGTCAGGACAGCAGGCTTCCTGAGTGCGAGAAGGGAAGACGACCAGCGCTCTGCCCACATCCTCCTAAAGGCTAACGGCCAGTGGGATCAAGAGCCCAGGAGGTCTGGCCAGGCATCAGTAGCACTGGGGACAGGCAGGAGGGAAGGAAGGGCTCTGGGCTTCTGCCCCTGTGACTGTGCAGGGTTGGGGGTGAAGGGGGGAGAGGCAGGGTGAGCTCTTGCTTCCAGAACAAGGGTGAGGGGAAAGGGCAGGGCCTTTAGCAGCCACATGTGAGGCCATGGCAGGTAGTAACAGCCCCAGGTCTCTGAGGCTTAATGCCTCCAGATATACTTCTTGCTTCTAGGACACACCCATCATGGTGGACACTCCCTGGACAGGTGGTCGCTGCAGCAGGAAGACCAGGGAGGCCTGGAGTTGGGGGCGGGGCCTTAAAGGCGACACCCCTCTCCCCCACCCGCCATGTCTCATGGCGCCCAGCTCACTTCCACGGGCCAGAGGTTAGGGCCTCCACTCCTGCCCCAAGTGGACAGAGAGCCTGGGAGGCACCGTGGGAGGGCAGCTAGGAGGGCTGACTCGAATTAGTGTAGGGTCCAGGGAGAGGGGTATGAAGCTCTGAGTGGGCCAGTCCGACGGAGGAATTAGTGTAGAGCCCCTGGTCTGGAGGTGATGGTCACCCAAGAACAGGTCCCAGGGGCTCACTCCTGACCCCTACAGCAACAGCCACGTGGAGGGGGGCTCCACCTGGAACAAGAACAGAGGGTGCCCCAAGGTCAGGCTCACCCTGTGTCCACCCTCCTCACACTGGGTCTTCCATAGGGCACAAAACAATTCTAAGGACCTCTTTACTGGGGCTTAAGGTCAGCTTTAAAATGGCTGTTTACCTGGTGAGCTAGAAAACGGTTGCTTTTCCTCGTGTGGCAGTGACTCCACACACCTCACGTCCACCTGAGGTATGGGAAGCAGGGCTCCAGGCCGCTGCTCCCTGCCTCACCCCAGCTCCCCTCCCCGCCCCCCGCCACCACCCAGAACCGCCCCCTCACTCACACACCCTCTCTTGCCCAGCACACCTCTCCCCTTCCTCACCTGACAAGTATTACTTGTTCCTCCACACATATCACTGTGTCTCCTCCTCCGGGAAGCCAGCTGAGCCTGCCCCACCAGATCCGGCTCCAGTATCTTCCACCATAGCCCTGGCAGGCCTCACAGTGCCACTGCGGCTGCCCTTTTACCCCATGGGCCCCCGCAGCCCAGGGCCAGGCTGATACCACCCGTCTGGAATCCCCAGACCGGGATCATGTCCCCAGGGGATGATCACCATGAGGAGACCTGGCTGGGCTCCACACACAGGTGGAGGGGTCTGGGCTCTGTGAAAACCAGTGCAGCTGATGCAGAGGTTTGGGGCCCTTGAGATGCCAAAATCCCAGCAGAGAGCCCAGCGTCTGGCCACTTAGAGCATTCAGGCAATTTCCTCGGGTGCCTCCAAAGCTGGTCATCTGAACCAGGCTGACTCAAATATTCTGCTACTTGCAGCAACAGGCAGAGAAGGCGATGGCACCCCACTCCAGTCCTCTTGCCTGGAAAATCCCATGGATGGAAGAGGCTGGTAGGTTGCAGTCCATGGGGTCACGAAGAGTTGGATGCGACTGAGCACCTTCACTTTCACTTTTCACTTTCATGCATTGGAGAAGGAATTGGCAACCCACTCCAGTGTTCTTGCCTGGAGAATCCCAGGGACGGGGAAGCCTGGTGGGCTGCCGTCTACGGGGTCGCACAGAGTCGGACACGACTGAAGTGACTCAGCAGCAGCAGCAGCAGCAGCAGGCCCTCTAGGGCACAGAGCATACTAGAAGATACTCGGAGCGCACCGTGACGGAAGCTCTGAGAGGGACACGGCGAGCACTCAGGGCAGGCAGCCCCACGGGGCAGTGTATTGCCTCCTTGGTGGGAGTAAAGCCCACGTGACCTCACTTCTCTGGCCCCTCTGGTCCCCCAAGCCGAGTTCTGGGTGAATTTCCAGACTGTTGTCCTTAAGTGCCTCCGACCGTATCTCAGGCTGGTGCTTACGCTGCTCATGGAGGGTTTGGTGGCCATGCAGGCATCCGTGATGCCTTCCACATGGCAGACCATGCTGGGCGTTTCTAAGTTAACCCCATCTTCCTCATTTAGTGGAAGGGAAGACGGAAGCTGCAGGAAGGGGGTGAAATGGCTTAAGGTGAGACTGCTCAGGCCACACAGAGGGGAAGTGCTGTCTACCTGCTGCCTGAGGACCAAAGCCTGTAACTAGAGAGCCTCTGGAAGATACTGTCTTCCGTTCTCCAGGTCTCCATTCAGACCCCCTTCCCTGTCCCACAGCTCCTGTCTTTCAGATGGGCCTTCTTCCTTCCCACTGCCTCTGTGGGGACCTGAATCGTGAGTCCAGACACAGCCAGTCAGATTGTCCAGTCCACTCCATTTCCTGGAGAGCAAATACTCCATCACGTTGCTTTTCCTCCAGTGCTTTGAAAACGTGTGTGTGTGTGTGCGTGTGTGTGTGTGCACTTGCGTGTGTGTGTGTGACGGGGGGCATGGGTGGGAGGATGAAGGAAGTTTTCATTTTCACTCTCTCTCCTCCTGTATTTGTTTCCCATGGCTACAATAGTAAAATACATCATTGCCACCATCATCACCATCATCCCAGAACTGAGATGGTGAGAGCCTGGATTCAGGTTGTAGAAGCAAAATGGGACAAATTTGAGAGATGTTATGACAGAATAAGAGCTTCCCTAACAGTTCAGTTGGTAAAGAGTCTACCTGCAATGCAGGAGACTCAGGTTCGATTCCTGGGTTGGGAGGATCCCCGGGAGAAGGAAATGGCAACTCACTCCAGTACTCTTGCTTGGAGAATCCCATGGACAGAAGAGCCTGGTAGGCTACAGTCCATGGGGTCGCTAGAGTTGGACATGACTTAGCGACTGAAAAGAGAGAGAGATGACAGAATAATGTGTAGACTTAGAGGAGAAATAAATGCTAGAAGAAAAAGAAAAGAGGACTTGGAAATGGCCACGTGGGACCCAGAATAGGTGACTGGGCAAAAAGAGAGACGAGTCAGGGGCGACATTCACAGAGGCTGGAGGCCTGGAATAGTGGGGTCAGGGGGCAGGCAGGAGTGGGATGTGAATGTGGGCAGAAGAGCTTGGGGCCACGAGGGTGACCAAGCAGAGGGTCAGGAACCCAGACTCTGTGGTCAAGGTCAGACCAAGGATTTGAGCCAGAGAAAGAGTCAGAGGAGGAGGAGCCAAGCAGGAAAAGGGAAACCAGAAGAGGAGATCTGGAGATCCGTGCCTCTTTTGTTTTGTGAGTTGCTGTTGACTTGCTGCTGTTTTCAGGATAAAGATGGCCTTCACCCGGTCGACCAAAGTGATCAGCCCCTCATGTGCCTCACAGAAGAGAGTGGGTCCTTTTGGGGGAAGCAACATTTATTCCAATGGCTGCAGTTCTTTTTAATACAATGTGAAGAAGATAATCAAAAATTATAAGACATGAGAAGATGGAGAAAAATGTGACTCTCCACCAGGAGGAGAAATTTGGTGATAGAAGCAGAGGCCACACAACTCAGAAGTGAGAGTTATTAAACAAAGACTTTAAAATAGTTTTAAAATATGTTAAAGAATTTGAAGGAACATATGAAATATTTTGGGTTTCCCTAGTGGCTCAGACAGTAAAGAATCTGCCTACAACGCAGGAGACCGGGGTTCAGTCCCTGGCTTGGGGAGATCTCCTGGAGAAGGGAATGGTCAACCCACTCAAGTATTCTTGCCTGGAGAATCCCGTGGACAGAGGAGCCTAGTAGGCTACAGTCCATGGGGTCACAAAGAGTCGGACACGACTAAGCGACTAAACTTTCACTTTTTTTCATAAAATAAATTAACAGATGGGGAATTTCAACAGAGATGTGGAACCTCTGAAAGAGAACAAGTGGGTATCATACGGCTGAGGGCTCACGGTTTGAATGGAAGGATTTGTTGTGTAGGGTTCACAGCAGAGTATACAGAGCAGAAGAAAAGCCAGTGGGACAAAGGACAGCGTACCAGAGGGCTGCTTCAGTGAGAAAGGCGGAACACGGGGCCATCACTGCATCTGCGTGTTTGATTATGCAAATTCAGACTGGACATTGGGGCAAACATGGGCCCATAGAAATCACCCAGAGAGAAAAGAAACAGGAAAAACAAGAACAGATTTTAGAGACATGTGAGAAAATAACAAACCGTCTACCCTACCTACCCGTAATTGAGTACCAAAAGGAGAAGACAGTGAAGATGGGACAGAATACATATTTGAGAGAATGTTTTCAATGGATAAAAGATATCACACCACATACTTAAGAAGCCTAGAGAGTTCCCAGACACAGTGTGTGTGTGTGTGTGTGTGTGTGTGTGTGTGTGTGTGTGTGTGCGTGCGCGCACGCGCTCAGATGCTCAGTCATGTGGGACTCTCTGTGACCTCATGGACTATAGCTCACCAAGCTCCTCTGTCCATGGGAGTCTCCAGGCAAGAATACTGGAATGGGTTACCATGACCTTCTCCAGGGGATCTTCCCAACCCAGGGATTGAACTCAGGTCTCTTGCCTTGCAGGCAGATTCTTTACCATCTGAGCCACCAAGGAAGCCCAGAAGCCTCATAATGAAGCTGCTAAAAATGAAAGATACAGAGAACACCCTGGAAGCAGCCCGAGAAAAGTGATACATTGCCTCCAGAGGAACCACAGTTGGAATGATGGATGCCTTCTGATGAGGAACGACGTAACCCAGGGACAATGAGTCCAGTGTCCAAGTGCTGACAGAGGAAACTTCTAACCTAGGATGCCACACCCAGTGACAACACCCTTCCATAACGAACACAAAGCAAAGATATTTTCAGACAAACGAAAGCTGAAAGATTCATCACCAGCAGACCTACCCAATAAAACAGCAAACCTACACCAGCAGACCTGAGGAAGACCAGAGGGAATTCTTCGAGATGAAGGAAAGTGGCCACAGAGTGAGCACAGGTCTGCAGAAGGGAAGAGAGGGCACCTGACAAGTCCAGAAAGGAGGAAGAAAGGACAAAAGAGGAGGTGGGGCAAATGGAAAAACAGTATCGGACTAAGACTTAAACCCAACCACGTCAAGTCATTACATTACATGTAAACGGACTAAACATTCCCTTGGAAAGACAGAGCTCCTCAGACTGGATAAGAAAATCATGACTCCACCATAAGCTATTATCAAGGGACACAGTTTAAATATTAGGACATGTGGGACTCACCTGGTGGTGCAGTAGCTAAGACTCTGTACTCCTAATGAGGGGGCCAGGGTTCAACCCCTGGTCAGGGAACTAGATCCCACATGCCACAACTAGAATTCTCAGTGCAGCCAAATAAGTGAATAGAAATTTTTTAAATAAATGAAAAATTAAAAAAATAATCAAGACACACAGAGAAATTTTTTTCAAGGGAGAGATAAATCACAATCTGTAAGCATTAGTCAGCTGATAAGACTGCATTAATTAGAGAGCAGGCTCTTTAGGATGACCAGTGGCCTGGTATCCTGACAGCATGTCCCTGGCCCCTGGCCCCATGCACGGTCTGCCTTCCCTCCAGGTGAGAGGTGTTTCTGGCCAATGCTGAACCAGGTCAGCCTCACAGGACAGAGAGCAGGAAGCCAGGAAGTGGGGTTCCCTGGGGGCCCTGCAGGCTCAGCCCACCACCATGGGCACCAGGGTGCGTGCTGGCTGCTGTGTCCTCATGGAAACTTCCCAGTTGCCCATGCACTTCCTTTCCGCCTGCCACCTGGGCCATCCCAAGACTCAGGGCTAGAAGAACACGCAGGGGGATAGGGAGAAAGTGACCCCTGCTCTCTGCACACCTGGTATCAGCTCTGTTCACAGACCAGCTCCCAAACATAGTGTTCCAACGGAAACTCACAGTGTGGCTCAGGGAGTCACGGGCACCAGGGACCAGGGCCAGTGTGTGCTCATCATCCCTGACAGCCAGGGAGGAAGCTACAGCACCAGACGGGCTCTCCTGACCCTGGAGGAGTCTGGGCCCTGAGCAGAGCCATCTGGGATGAAGTGCCGCTGTGGCCCTTCTGGAAGGGCCCACCCACTTTCAGGATTTTCCTTCTTCAGAAGCCCCCCGTCATCACCACCCAGGACAGCAGCTGGCAGGGGACAAGCTGGCATGTCGTGGCTGCTCTGTGTCCCTGGGGGCTGCCCTCCTGCCCTCTTGGTCAGGCCCCTGCAGAGTACTGTTTTCAGGCACTGGCACAGGGTCCAGCGGGGAGCAAAACCCTCAGGGGTTCAAAGTGGCTGTGGGACACGGCTTTATTCAAATGACCAAGGGACCCCCGCTCTTCCCGGCCCCAGTCTTGTTTGCAGGGCCCATCTCAGCCTGTGTGTCCCACCACCCAAAGACAGAGACCAGACCCCAGCCAGCCCTTGAGGGGGATGCTGAAAACCCACTGATCAAGATAGTACTTTCTAGGGCATTTTAAAAAATTGATGTATAGTTGATTTTACAACATGTGTTAATTTCTGCTGTAAAGCATAGTGATTCAGTTGTGTATGCACACATACATATATTCACACTATATACATATACACACATATATATACATTCTTTTTTAAATATTCTTTTTCATTTTGGTTTATTATTGGATGCTAAAATGATCTCTATGCTATACAGGCTTGTTGTTTATCTGCCCTATATACAAGAGTTTCTATCTGCCAACCCCGCCTCCCGCTCCATTCCTTCCCCAACCCCCTCCCACTTGGCAAGCACGAGTCTGCGCTCTACGTCTGTGAGCCTGCCTATTTCATAAATAGGTCACTTGTGTCATATTTTAGGTTCCACATGAAAGTGATGTCATAGGGCATTTGTCTTTCTCTGGCTGACCTCACAGCATGATAATCTCTAGGTTCATCATCTCCTTGCTGCACACGGCATCGGTCCTTTCTTTTTCAGGACTGAGTAGTATTCCATTGCATACATGTACCTTCTTTAGCCATTCCTCGTCACCAGGCATTTAGGCGGCTTCCGTGTCTTAGCTGCTGTGAATCATGCTGCTGTGAACATGCATGTATCTTTTTGGATAAGAGTTTTGTCTGGATATATGCCCGGGAATGGGATGGCTGGATCATATGGTAGGTCTCTTTTTAGTTTTTTGAGAAACCTCCATACTGTTTTCAGTAGTGAATGCACCAATTTACATCTTCACCAACTGTGTAGGAGGGTTTAGGGCAACAGTTTTAAAAATCAAAATGACTGTGACATTCATGATGAACAAAACATTCAAACTTTCAAACAAAGACAGGCTCCAGCCCTGGCCCAGGGTACTGGGGCCCCTAGCTGCTGCAGCCCTGGATTCCAGAGGCCAGCCCAGGTGTGAGAGCTGGAAGTTCAGGGGCTCTACTTCTGGGATGGATGGGGAATCCCTGCCAGGAAGAGACTGGGTTCCTGTAGAGGGAAAACAATATTCCAGGGATGCGGCAAGGAAATCCCTGGTCCCGGGAATTTCCCAGAACGTGGGTGGATGACTCCATCCTCCACAGGGTGGGAACTGGGCAGGGCGTCCCTGGAGCCCTCAGACCTCTCTATGCGGGGGCTCCTAGACCCACAGGACAGTGTTTTCCCACACACAGAGGGGAGGCCAAGTGGGTGCCCAACCATTGAACTGAACAGCGTTTTCTGACACACTGCTGTGTGAATAATTGTTTATGGAGGTTGACCACTAGTAATAAGATGATAAGAATACATTTGAGTCTAAACTCTTTTTATTAACAGTTCTTACCAGTCGTGGGTACTACTGAGGATGGATCTGAGGGAAAAGCGAAAGTTGCTTCCAGGATTCTCCCTCAGGGAAAGACCCGGGAAAGTCCCTTCTGAGAGCAGTTAGCATGTTCTTCTGGAGGGTGGGATGGTTCCGTGTGGGGGCCTGACAGGAAGCTGTTGCTGTTGTTGTTTTTCAGGAGCTCAGTTCTGTCCGACTCTGCACCCTCAGGGGCTGCTGCATGCCAGGCTTCCCTGGAATTTGCCCAGACTCATGTCCATTGAGTCAAAGATGCCATCCAACCATCTCATCCTCTGTAGTCCCTTTTCCTCTTGCCTTCAATCTTTCCCAGCAGCAAATAGCTGTGACAGTCAAACTGGGATATTTTAGGAGTGTTTAAGAAAGGGACAATTTGCAAAAAATGCACACAGGCCTTAGGAAGCAGGGCGGGGATGGGCGAGGTCCTGGGGCAGCACAGGAGCAGGCCGTGTCCACCCCTGGCCTCAGGGCAGGTAGGGCCTGCTCACCCGCCCTCCGCTGGTCAGTTCTGCCATTGATTCAGCGCAGAGGTTGAGAGGCTTCCCAAAGGCTCTGTAAACCCTTCAGCTTCCTCAGAGCCCACCCGCTCCACTGTCTCTGACCGCAGAGCCCCTAAGAACAGGAGCAGCCAGTCGGTGCAGATTCAGTTCAGTTCAGTTCAGTTCAGTTCAGTCGCTCAGTCGTGTCCGACTCTTTGCGACCCCATGAATCACAGCACGCCAGGCCTCCCTGTTCATCACCATCTCCTGGAGTTCACTCAGACTCACGTTCATCGAGTCCGTGATGCCATCCAGCCATCTCATCCTCGGTC
>SJYC01103351.1:0-16316 GCA_006408675.1 Madoqua kirkii
AAAGTAAAATGAAAAAGAAAAAAGTAGAAAAAAGAAGGTAAAGTGAATTTATAAGTGTACAAAGGTGGAAAGGGGAGAATGATGAACATAGTATTATTAACTGATTGTTAAAACTTAGTAAGTATAAGTGAGGAGATGATGTAATGGGAGAAAAGGTAGAAAAAAGGAGGAAAAGAAACTAAGGAAGATGCTTTTAATGATAATCTGAAAATAAAATTGTCAAGATGATAGCATCAGGGAGAGGGAGAGAAGGGAAAAGAAGAAGGAAGGTAATGATAAACCCCTGACATTAGAAAAATATGTTTAAGTATATGTGCTAAAAATTAAGCATAACTGATAGACTTGAAATAGAATATAGAGCCATCAAAATAAGAACCATATGAAATTTAGTTTATCTAGTAAAAAGGTAGGATTCTAATACATGATACAGAGAAAACACAAAATGAGGTAACAGATACAGTAATTGCTGATTGTCCCAACCATGAATGAACTAAATTCTCCTATTCCTAGACAAAATATATGATTCTGTCACATGTAAGAAACCAACTATTACACTTAACTTTCTTTTCCCTTTCTTTTGTATTTCTATAAAACATTTGTGCATTTGTATAAATAACCAAGAAAACAATGAGATAAAAGGTCAAGTTTAAGGTAATTTCCAAGTACATGTCCAGGCATAATGTAAAGCTATAATAATGATAATTGTGTGGCACTGGATTAGCCAATGCCAATTGAATGCCATTGAATTAACACCTCAATGAAATAGAAGTCAACCATGATCACATACACGCACAGAAACACACATGAACATGTCATACAATAAAGCTTCAGAATAGTAAAAAATCTATTACTTAAATTATCTGCATATAGGTATTTTAAAATTTTTATTATTAGAAGATGATAATTACTCTTATACCCATTGATGTCTTTTTTCAATATATAAATTCTCTTTTCACATTTTACTCATGTCAGTACCAGAGAACACATACAAAAAGAAACTGGATAATTTTACCTCAGCATTATTCCCTATTCTTTACCTTTTTAACTAATACACATGAACATGGCATACAATAAATTTCAAAATAGTAAAAAAAAAACCTATTACTTAAATTATCTGCATATAGGTATTTTAAAATTTTGATTATTAGAAGATAATCTATCTTTGGCTAAAACTTTTGACACAAGAATGTTTGTTGGAACCAAATGGATCTTAAATACCAGATATGCACAAACTCATTCACTAATATAACTCCAAGTGATAATAATATAATATCATAAAACTCAAGTAATACTTTCTTGTCTTCATAATAGTGGGTAAATTAAATGGAAGTGTATGGATGTGAGAGGTGGACTATAAAGAAAGCTACGCACCAAAGAATTGATGCTTTTGAACTGTGATGTTGGAGAAGACTCTTGAGAGTTCCTTGAACTAAAAGAAGACCCAACCAGTCCATCCTAAAGGAGATCAGTCCTGGGTGTTCATTGGAAGGACTGATGTTGAAGCTGAAACTCCAGTACTTTGGCCACCTGATACAAAGAGGTGACTCGTTTGAAAAGACCCTGATGCTGGGAAAGACTGAGGGCAGGAAGAGAAGGGGATGATAGAGGATGAGATGTTTGGATGGCACCACCGAGTCAATGGACATGGGTTTGGGTGGACTCTGGGAGTTGGTGATGGACAGCGAGGCCTGGCATGCTGTAGTTCATGGGGTCACAAAGAGTCAGACATGACTGAGCAACTGAATGAATGGAACTGAATATAATCCTGACAAGAGGTAAAGAGTATGCCTAAAAATAATAATATTGTTAATTACATCACTTTAATAAAAACATAATAAAAATGCTGCAGCTATTCTGTAACATAGCTTGTCCTTAAAGTACTGTAAACAGAGATATTACAGTCATTAAGTATTAACACTGATGCATGGTAGTATGGTGGAAAATTAGGCTAACAAATACTGGCCCAAGTGAAAAGAGATGAATTAAATTACTCTTATATCCATTGATGTATTTTTTCAATATATAAATTCTCTTTTCACATTTTATTCATGTCAGCACCAGAGAACACATATATAAAGAAATTAGATAATTTTACCTCAACATTACTCCCTATTCTTTACCTTTTTAACCAATACACACAACGTGTGAAAAATTGTTTCAGAAGATATCTTAAAATATCCAGACACAAAAATGAGCTCTTCAAAAATGTCAAAATAATTTTAACCTAGAAATTGCTTTGGGGAAACTTTAAATGTTCCTATATATTGCTGGCAGTCTACAAAAGCTTCTCGATTCATTTTTAATGAATCATATTTATTATCAAATATAGGATTTTGCATTCTATCAGCATGGTAGTTGAGTTGTCAATAGCAAAAAAAATCATTTTCTTAAAATGATATATAGACTCCCATATTTCAGCATTGCAACTTTGAAAGTCACAGAATACTAGATGCATAGTACTGTTGCCTTTTAAATGTTTGGCATGGACACATTGTGGCTTTCAATCTACCTAAATATACTGGCTTTCTAATCTCTTTTGAATTATTGAAAATAATCTTTATAAACCTAGATATAATGAAAACCTTTAGGCTTGAAAGCACTGTGTAAATAAAAAACAAAACCATTTGCCACTAATTTATTATTCTGCACGAGTTCAGTTTCTCTGATTCTGAGGGATAATGCTGGGAAAGAATATGACAGATCTTTGATTTGACAATGAAAGAAAAGCACAGCAATGAGGTTATTTCTAGGCACTTGTAATAGATTCTCTCTCTCTCTTTTTTTTCTTTGGTCACTTTCTGTAATATTTTATTAAATAAAATTTTTTTTTAAGTAAGGGATTCTAATTTCTTCCCAAATCTATATTTACCCCCATCCTTGTCCCCAGATAAAAGCCATCTCATGCTTTTCTCCAGAGAGTAACTACAAAGGGTTAACAAAATCCACTCTGACAATGCTAGAAACAGTTCTCTCTCGGTGTGTGTTGGTTCACTGCTCCACAGGGCATAGCAGATGTTGTGTCTGGTAGTAAGAAGGGCCCAGGAGGTGTGGGCTGTCAATCACTTGGGGTTCTTTTTTTGTTGGTGGTTTTTTTTTTTTTTCCTAACTACAGGCTATGCTATGGATCTGAAGCCCAACTAAAACAATCTGCCTCAGCTGGGGTGTGTGAGGTATCAATAACCCTTGGCAGAGGTGTCAAGAGCCTTGCTGAGGCTGAACTACCCTGCTGACCAGATGCTTAGCAAGTTAACAAGATAGCACTGAGCATTCACTGCTTTTCCGACACAACAATTAACACAACTGGAAGATCACTGCACTGATATTCTGAAAAAGACTCTTACCAAAGTTGCCTTTTATGAAAGAGAGGCAAATAAATATTGGACCACTTTGGGAGGAGAAATGTTCTGAAGTTTCAAGTTGGACAGATACTTTGTCTAAATAATGAGAGAAATAGGAAAAAGAAAAAAAATATTAAAAGTATTTTCTCTGTACTTTTCTATAAATAATTTGTGAGTTCACTAAAACTATATTATCTTGGGGAATAACAGAGTCCAACACTTTTTTTTTTCAAAAGAGATCATTACTAGAACTTGGTCTAAGAATAGAACCTAAATTGGCAAAGTGTTGCTAAAGTGAATTAGTTAGCATTTATATATAAATTATAAGAACATATTCAGAAGTTGCTCAGTAAACAATATTTAGATATCTATAAAACTTGAAAAGAATAAAACATTCGAATTACCGACTAAAGCAGAACATCCCCTTAAAAAGACAGTATACCATGTTGATATATGTCAAATATATTTCGGGTTTGTTTTTTCAATTTATTTTACTTTGGGGTTATTCTCTACCTTCTCATTCATAATTCCATTAGATAGCAATTATATATTTTTTCTGGAAAATAGATTATATGCTATTTCTAGAAAAATACATGGTGTACTGGAAAACATGAATATTAGCTTCAAACAATTTAATGTTGTTTGTCTTTGCTTTGAAATTCAATAATGCCATCAGCCTGTAAGACCTCTTAAAGCCCAGCATTTCACACAGTGAAAACTGCTTTCTGTTACAAAAGCACAGCAGCTGTGGCTCCCGCAGATACCCTTAAAGACAGATATAATAAAACACTGGGAGGGAGTAGGTCGACACAGGAGCATGAAATGGAAGAGATGAAGCCCCTTTGTCACAGCCAAACAGGCTATAAAGTTACTATAGTAACATACAGTATTAAACTCCAGGTGGATTGACTTAATCTTCCTCAAACAAAAAATAAAGGTTAACAAAAACCAAACCAATAACGATTACAATCACTCTACCCAAATATTTTTCAAGAAGTTGTTTTTGGTTGAGTCTGGATAGATGAGGATCTGGGTACACTGGTTCATGTTCTCATATGAAGAGACAATTCCAGAAGTTTAGGGTATGGGGAAAGAAATGCACTTTGGGGATATTTGGGGGAAAAAAATCAAATGACTAGAGTAGCAAGAAAATCAATGACAATGAAAGAGCAATTAGACATGTATTCTCAAGCTCAGCTTTTTCTATATTCATCACATTTTTGTCAAATGAGGAGATTTGTATGTGGTGATGCCTGTGGTACTAATTTTATTGATAATTCATCAGCTTTTTCTTAACTTTGGTTGAAGAGTTTCAGGCTCCATATATTTTAGACTGTGTTCTCAAAAAGAAAATAATGGCAGGATATAAGGTGTGGTAACTATGAAATAAGAGCTGGAGAATTAGTCCTTGGGACATAAGACCTAAAAAAAAAAAAAAAAAAGGCAACAAAGACAAGAAAATGGAAAAATCACAAACTGGACTCTAATTTTTAAATTTCATTAAAGAAGTAAATCTAAGTGTTTAGGATATAAAATTACAACTCAGAGTAGATGTCAAGTCCTGCTATTCCTTTCTTGCAGCTATAGTACTTACTGTTATTTTGCTGTGATAATCAACTGTTCCATCCATAAACCACTTCTATAGGCTAAACTTCAAAAACTTTTTATGCTATCCAAATTATTACACATACACACACACTCACAATCTTATTCCTATTTGCTTTAGTAAATAGCTATTTTTTATGGCTCTATTTTTAAGTGTGAAATTACATTTCTTTAGTGTAGATGAAAACTTTCAGTGTTAAAATAAACCGTAACATGCAGATATCTGCATTTTGGATTAATTCAATGATTATCTGAATTGCTCCTTTTGCTTTAAAGATCTGAAAGAGTTAAGAGACTTTCTCTGAACCTTAATTTATGCCATGGAGTTAGGCACCAGGGCATGCTGGACTCAGTAAGAATATTTTTAGTAGGATTTAGCTAACAGTATGAGACATACCTTTAATGGATTTAGTTTGGGTAAACAACCTTTGTCTAGACAGCCCAAATGTCACAGGTATTGCTCTTCATTTTAAGTGGTAACTTCTATGCAAATAATTGCAAAGTTGCATTTTGTTCTTTGTACTGATATTTTATGAATTAAAATTTTTGACTATATGAAGAGCTGAATGTACACCCACAAGTGGAAGTTTTGTCATAGACCTTTCTTATTGGTCACTCTTATTTGACAACATTGAAACAATTAGATTTTAGACTACACTCGGATTTATGATGTGGTTGCTGAAGGCTGATTCCTACTAACATTAAGAAATCTATAAAAGAGATAAATTTTGTATGTGGTGATGCCTCTGGTACTAATTCTATTGATAATTCATCAGCTGATAATTCATCAGAGGAAGAGCTAACAGATTAGCAAACTTTGGGGGAAACAAAGAGCAGAATTAGGTTTAAGTGATGAAGAAACAGTCATGGTAGAAAGAAGAAAGGATGTACTCATAAGATATTCACTCATTAAATCTCTTTGATGTATCCATGCATATAAAATATATGAAACTTTGACAACTAGAACAGAACTATATAATTTTTCAAACTGAATTGAGTTTATTCAGCTTCCTTGTAATGTATAACTAAAGATATCTTATATTGTTTTCTTTTATTATTTAAAAAATTCACATGGCTTTGACTAATTATTTTTTGATTCATCCACAGAGTATTTAATCTTTACATTATTATACTATTAAGGAATCATAAGAAAGGGGGGAGATCAGTCCTTGACATATGGAGCCTTTCAAACTAACACATAGCTTCTAATGTTAGAATTACAAATGTAATTCACATATATCTAGAGGTCTAACTTTGAGCACTGCACAAAACTGTCCACAGGAAAATTTTAACATGCCCTCAGATATGGCTCATTTTATAATAGCTGCTTCATGCTTATTTGGGGGTTTTCATAGATTCTAAAATTCTAGGAGAGAAACAACAATAGGGTGTTTGTATAAGTTGAAAGAATAATTCCAAATCATTAAAAGTAAATTCTGACAAATCCAATTCTGTGATGTGACCAGTTATAAAAACTTCAGTAATTCATTTCAGGCAGGCATATAACTTCATGCTAAGGAGAAATGCACTAAAAATTTAGTACAGGCTATAGTTCTTGCTTGTACATGAAAAACATTCAATTTTTATCCATGAAATGTTATAGTTTTCATAGTCTAATTTTGTTAAAAGCAATGTGTCATGTGAGGCTGCAATTAATTGTTCTGGTTGGTAACATCCAAATCCCCTCCCTACAAATAAAATAAGAGGGATAGGATTCCAGAGCAACTACAATTGGATTAAATGTTGTCTTAGATGAGAATGAGCCACTGATATCCTCTTTGTATACTGCATAATCTGTCGTTTCTTTTTCCTCCCTTCAGTATGCAGCCTGGATTCTACTAGAAAGGTTGGGGTCCCAACCAGTAATTAAAAACCCAGGGCTCTTATTAGATAAATATAGTGAATCTGCTCTATTATATAAGTTATTCAAAAGAAAGGGGAAAATATATGGATTTTTCTAGGATGAATTATTTAGTTCATAAAAACTCACATACTGGGTAATAGTTCATACACAGCATTTCTGCCATCTTCATTCAAAGAAACAAACAAGGAAAGACAAGCAGACTACAAGTCATGTTTTTAGTGCTATCAGCTGGAAAGTGTGCAAGACTCTTAAAATTGCTGTAATTTTCACCTCAGGAATCCCAAAGTCCTCGGTAAACCATCCAGGATGAAATCTACAACAATCTGTGAGCTCCAGCACCCTTCTCACAGCCCTGCAGGATACCTCAAACTCCCCCAGACTCTACTGGCATTCTTAACAACTCGGCTCTGACCTCACTGAGCATTCCATCAGAACAGCAGAGCCACTCACATCTGACTCCTTATCAGGACAGGAAAGAGGAATCAGAAACACATGATAGAGGCATTGAGACAATTTATGTACAGGACAAGTATTCTAATGACTCTATAGATTGTACCCCAAGTTCCCTAACTCTGAAAGGAATGGTGTGAACTAGAGGTTCTAGTCAGCTAAAGAGCAAAAGATAATCTTTATATGGGCATATCTATGTTGTTTGATACATGTCTCATGAACAGGCACAAAGTGGTTGAATAAACTTTATTTCTGTTATTGTTAACATTTAGTAATGTAGAAAGTGAAGAACTAAAGAGCCTCTTGATGAAAGTGAAAGAAGAGAGTGAAAAAGTTGTCTTAAAACTCAACATTCAGAAAACTAAGATCATGGCATCCAGTCCTATCACTTCATGGCAAATAGATGGAGAAACAGTGGAAACAAATAAAGCTGACTTTATTTTGGAGGGTTTCAAAATCACTGCAGATGGTAATTGCAGCCATGAAATTAAAAGACGCTTATTCCGTGGAAGAAAAGTTATAACCAACCTAGATAGCATATTAAAAAGCAGAGACATTACTTTGTCAACAAAAGTCTGTCTAATCAAGGCTATGGTTTTTCCAGTAGTCATGTATGGATGTGAGAGTTGGACTATAAAGAAAGCTGAGCTTTGAAGAATTGATGCTTTTGAATTGTGGTGTTGGAGAATACCCTTGAGAGTCCCTTGGACTGCAAGGAGATCCAACCAGTCCATTTTAAAGGAAGTCATTCCTGAATGTTCATTGGAAGGACTGATGTTGAAGGTGAGACTCCAATACTTTGGCCACTTGATGTGAAGAGCTGACTCATTTGAAAAGACCCTGAAGCTAGGAAAGATTGAGGGCAGGAGGAGAAGGGGAAGACAGAGGATGAGATGGCTGGATGGCATCACTGATTCAATGGACATGGGTTTGAGAGGACTCTGGGAGTTGGTGATGGATAGGGAGGCCTGGCATGTTGCAGTTCATGGGATCACAAAGAGTCGGACACAACTGAGCGACTGAACTGAACTGAGTAAGGCCAGTAATAATCACTTTTTCTTTTTCAAGAAACACAAGTCCTTCTAAGGACTATTGCTGTTCTTTCTCTGTATATATATGTGTGTGTGTGTGTGTGTGTGTATGTGTGTATGTGTGTGTGTGTGTGTGTGTGTGTGTGTATGTGTTAGTTGCTTCAGTTTCAGTTCAGTTGCTCAGTCATGTCTGACTCTCTGCGACCCCATGGACTGCAGCACACCAGGCCTCCCTGTCCATCACCAACTCCTGGAGCTTACTCAAACTTTTCAGATCAGGTGGCCAAAGTATTGGAGTCTCTGCTGCAACATTAGTTCTTCCAATGAACATTCAGGACTGACTTCCTTTAGGATGGAGTGGTTGGATCTCCTTGTAGTCCAAGGGACTCTCAAGAGTCTTCTCCAACACCACAGTTCAAAAGTATCAACTCTTTGGTGCTCAGCTTTCTTTATTAGTTCAACTCTCACATCCATACATGACTACTGGAAAAACCATAGTCTTGACTAGATGGACCTTTGTTGGCAACGTGATCTCTCTGCTTTTTAATATGCTGTGTAGGTTGGTCATAACTTTTCTCCCAAGGAGTAAGTGTCTTTTAATTTCATGGTTGAAGTCACCATCTGCAGTGATTTTGGAGCCCCCCAAAATAAAGTCTGCCACTGTTTCCACTGTTTCTCCATCTATTTGCAATGAGGTGATGGGAGCAGATGCCATTATCTTTGTTTTCTGAATGTTGAGCTTTAGTCATGTCCAATTCTTTGAGACCCCATGAACTATAGCTCACCAGACTCTATCCATGGAACTCTCCAGGCAAGAATACTGGAGTGGGTAGCCATTCTCTTCTCCAGGGAATCTTCTTGAGCCAGGGGTCAAACCTGAGTCTCCCACATTATATGCAGATTCTTTAACATTTGAGCCACAAGATATATGTGTGTATATATATATGTGTGTGTGTGTGTATATATGCATATATGTTTATATATATGGGCTTCCCTGGTGGCTCAGAGGTTAAAGCGTCTGCCTCCGATGCGGGAGACTCGGGTTCGATACCTGGGTTGGGAAGATCCCCTGGAGAAGGAAATTTCAATCCACTCCAGTATTCTTGCCTGGAGAATCCCATGGATGGAGACGCCTAGTAGGTTACAGTCCACAGGGTCGCAAAGAGTTGGACATGACTGAGCAACTTCACCTCACCTCACCTCATACATATTTATATGTATATATATGCATCTATATATGTGTGTGTGTGTATATATATATATATAAATCCATTTCAGAAGGAAAGTTCAAGAAGCTCATAATGAAGGAGGGTGTAAATATCACTGTGTATTTTTTTCTTATTCCCCAAAATTGAAACTGAGTTTACAATGATTTCTGAATAAATGTTGAACCAAATTTACTCAGTGAGCAAATGGCTTCCTCGATATAGAGGGCCAAAAATTTCATTTGTTTTTTTCCATAAGATGTTTCAGAAAATCCCAAATAAAATTTTTGATTGACCCAATACTTCTAAAAGCTGAATTAACATTTGTTTAAATGGAGTGAATGGAGTTACTCTAGCGTCTAAAACTTTTTCATGAAATTTTTACCTAATTTCTTAAAGACTTCCCTTGCTGAGCTGTTCCATTTTTCAATCTTCTCTTAAAATGCAAAGGTTTAAAATAGGTTATCAGCCATCTTAACAGCCATTACATTCAAAAGGGGTCACTAAGTGTTTCTCCTTTCATGTGATTAATAAATCCTCTACTTCAGAGTTTCTTCTTCAAGTAACACTTCCTATGAAAACAGTAGAAAGTAATTTTAAATGAAATCTGAAGCTCCAGTTGTTTAGCCATGTTTATACTACATAAAATCAGTTATCCTTAATATTACATGTAATTTATGATATATTTATAGTTTATTAGAATGTGAGCCCCATAGTGACAAGACCTGCATCTATTTCGTTCATTCCTTCACTTTCAGCAGCTGAAATAGTGTCTGGCACATAATATATATTTGGTGTTGTTGAATAAATAAATGTGAAATGACTGAATTTGATATAATTTTCTGCAGCTACCTAAATATATGGAGAGGAGTAAATCATTTTATTACTCATTTCAATAGAGTTAATTTAACTTAAATCTACTTTAGAAAAACAGGTTTAAAAGCTGGATCATTAAAGAGTGTAAAATTCATAGTAAGGGTACACGGAGTTTGCACTTTTCTTTGTTTATAAATTAATGCTCTCTTAAATATATAAGACTAGTGTCAAAAACACCTATTGAAAATATTACAGAAGCAAACTGTTTATGAGGAAGTATTCTGAAAAAAACATCTTATTGAACACAGTTTGAAATGAATGTGTAAAGGAAAACTAATACTCTAATGTAAGGTTACTAAGGTGGAAAAAAAGCAGCTGTTTCCTCAAATGATTACCCTATTCCTAGGAGTCTTCACCTATCTGCAGGTGTCAGTACTGCCAAGGTAAGATTAACTTCATTTGTTAGGAAACTGGCCACTTTGAGGGAAAGACTGAATTCTTCATTGATTTAAACAACTAGTATTAGATGGATTTTTTATTTTGCTTACTTTAGCTTACCTCATAATGTAAAGGTGTTTGTTTGTTTGCTTCACTTTTATTTCTGACTGATCTATAAGGCACGGGTGTTAAGTCCTTCAGTCGTGTTTGACTTCTGCCACCCCAGGGGCTATAGCCCACCAGGCTCCTCTGTCCATGGGATTCTCCAGGCAAGAATACAGGAGTGGGTTGCCATGCCCTTCTCCAGGGGATCTTCCCAACCCAGGGATTGAATCCATATCTCTTATGTGTCTCCTGCAATGGCAGGTGGGTTCTTTACCACTAGCGTCACCTGAGAAGCCCTGCTTAGTCATAATGCAGGCAGGACAAGATGTCAATTTTGCTTTTTCACTGCAATTTTGTAACAAAAAAATAAATTATTCAAATTTTTCTGTCTCTTATACACATCTAATACAGGAGTGGGTTGCCATGCCCTTCTCCAGGGGATCTTCCCAACCCAGGGATTGAATCCATATCTCTTATGTGTCTCCTGCAATGGCAGGTGGGTTCTTTACCACTAGTGTCACCTGAGAAGCCCTGCTTAGTCATAATGCAGGCAGGACAAGATGTCAATTTTGCTTTTTCACTGCAATTTTGTAACAAAAAAATAAATTATTCAAATTTTATTTATTGCAATCCACACAAAAGTCTATCTAGTCTGTTTGCAATGCTCTGGTTATTTAAATCAGTCTGCCTCAGCCAGACTGTTTTAGTCTGAGAAGAAGAAACTGGAGATGTGAAGAAGTTTTGTTCCCTTGTGATCACCTAGAACTCACCTCAGTACACTGCTGCTGCCGCTGCTAAGTCGCTTCAGTCGTGTCCAACTCTGTGCAACCCCACAGACGGCAGCCCACAGGCTCCACTGTCTCTGGGATTCTCCAGGCAAGAACACTAGAATGGCTTGCCATTTCCTTCTCCAATGCATGGAAGTGAAAAGTGAAAGAGAAGTCGCTCAGTCATGTCCGGCTCTTAGTGACCCTGTGGACTGCAGCCTACCAGGCTCCTCTGTCCATGGGATTAGAAACAACAGAAACTTTGAACCTACTCTGCCTGCCCCCTCTACTATATTATTATATATTCTTAGGTTATATTATATTCTTTTATACGATGAATTTAAATGCATAAATATTCCAATGACTATTAATTCATTATTGATTTTTAGTTATAATTACTTTTGTAATAATTAACTTAAAGTTATATTTTATTATTTGGTCCATCAAGAAAAGACTTGATTGTGGATTACAATAAATAAATTTTGAATAATTTATTTTGGTCCATTAAGAAGTAACTGCCCTAGGTCAAGGCTCATATCACCTACTTGACAAATGATTCTTGAATAAATACAATTTTATAGAATGCTTATAATAGAAACTCATTACAGTAGAAACTTCTAGAAAGTAGGGTTATTTGAAGGAACTTAGCAAGAGTACTCAGAGAAGGCAATGGCAACCCACTCCAGTACTCTTGCCTGGTAAATCCCATGGAGCTTGGTAGGCTGCAGTCCATGGGGTCGCTAAGAGTCGGACATGACTGAAGCGACTTAGCAGCAGCAGCAGCAGGAGTACTTGATCAAGGACATTCTTCCACATACCAAGCTTTCACCATTTGAGGTATTGACTGACAAGATGTCATGAAGTAAGGACACCATACCTGTCTAAATCTAGGAATTTCTGTTGAGGCTGTAAAAGCAAGCCTTCAGAAAGAACTGGCATACCAGAGAAAGGAAAAAACATGCATCCCAGAGCATCTTAATGCCCAAAGGGAACCGTGTGACACCCTGGATTTCACCTGAATAGAGACATTTGAAAATAGAATGTTCATGAAATGTTTCATATAAAATATAACTAAAGTTGCCTTCTTTTGTTTTGCTGCAAATTTATTTGTAATAAATAACTCTTTAGGCAGGAGAAAGTGATTGAGTGGTAAACAGATATGTGTAGGAATAGTGTTTGGGATGATTAAGTTTGTTAAAAAAAATCAGATACCATTATCGTCCAGTGAATTTATCATAAACTTTGTTTTTCAGCTTGCTATCAATTTTCTGGATAAACTTGGCTGAAAGAAAAAATAAGACCACTCAGGGAAGCTATATTAATGAATATGAATGGGAAATTTCCTGTTTGCATGAATAGAACCAGTGGCCAATCCTTTCAAATAGATGAGAATCCTAATTGTCATAATAAAGGTGATAATGGAAATGCATATAGGGACTTTTTTGGTAGTCACAATAATTGGGGGAAATGTTGGCACTGAGTAGAGACTAGAGACCCTAGATATCTTGCAAAATACAGCCCTTAGTCCTGCAAAACTTTTTAATGCATTGCCAAGATACTAACATGGGTGTGAATAGCATCTAGTTCAGTTCAGTTCAGTCATTAGTCGTGTCCAACTCTTTGCAACCCCATGAACCGCAGCATGTCAGGCCACCCTGTCCATCACCAACTCCCAGAGTTTACCCAAACTCATATCCATTGAGTCGTTGGTGCCATCCAACCATCTCATCCTCTGTAGTCTCCTTCTCCTCCTGCCTTCAATCTTTCCCAACATTAGGGTCTTTTCAAATGAGTCAGTTCTTCGCATCAGGTGGCCAAAATATTGGAGTTTCAGTTTCAACATGTCTTTCCAATGAACAGCCAGGACTGATTTCCTTTAGGATGGACTAGTTGGATCTCCTCGCAGTCCAAGGGACTCTCAAGGGTCTTCTCCAACACCACAGTACATAGAGCTTACATCAATTTATAAACTCAAGCTATTATTCGTATAGTTTCAACATAAGGGGAAATTACCAGGAACTGAGCCATAATATAAAATGATGGAAATATGCCTTTTATTTATTCCAGACTAATAAAAGTTATTTACCACTTAGCAACATGTTTCATACCTAGGGCAATGCAGCTTATACTTATATTGTTACTTTACAAACCTGAATGATTCTCTCTTTGGTAGCTGTTGCTTTCCATACATAGGGTCAGGCATATGACCAAAAGTTAGGCTTATACTTTTCAGTTCAGTTCAGCCACTCAGTCAAGTATGACTCTTTGGGACTCCATGAATTGTACCACGCCAGGCCTCCCTGTCCATCACCAACTCCCAGAGTCCACTCAAACCCATGTCCATTGAGTCAGTGATGCCATTCAACCATCTGATCCTCTGTTGTCCCCTTCTCCTCCTGCCCCTAATCCCTCCCAGCATCAGGGTCTTTTCAAATGAGTCAGCTCTTCGCATGAGGTGGCCAAAGTACTGGAGTTTCAGCTTCAGCATCAGTCCTTCCAATGAACACCCAGGACTGATCTCCTTCAGAATGGACTGGTTGGATCTGCTTGCAGTCCAAGGGACTCTCAAGAGTCTTCTCCAAAACCGCAGTTCAAAAGCATCAATTCTTTGGTGCTCAGCCTTCTTCACAGTTCAGCTCTCACATCCATACACAACCACTGGAAAAATCATAGGCTTGACTAGATGGACCTTTGTTGGCAAAGTAATGTCTCTGCTTTTTAATATATTATATAGGTTGGCCATAACTTTTCTTGCAAGGAGTAAGTGTCTTAATTTCATGGCTGCAATCACCATCTGACACTGCACATGGTGATTGCAGCCATGAAATTAAAAGACGCTTACTCCTTGCAAGAAAAGTTATGGCCAGCCTAGATAGCATATTCAAAAGCAGAGACATTACTTTGCCAACAAAGGTCTGTCTAGTCAAGGCTATGGTTTTTCCCTGTGGTTGTGTATGGATGTGAGAGCTGAACTGTGAAGAAGGCTGAGCACCAAAGAATTGATGCTTTTGAACTGCGGTTTTGGAGAAGACTCTTGAGAGTCCCTTGGACTGCAAGCAGATCCAACCAGTCCATTCTGAAGGAGATCAGTCCTGGGTGTTCTTTGGAAGGACTGATGCTGAAGCTGAAACCCCAATACTTTGGCAATCTTATGTGAAAAGTTGACTCATTGGAAAAGACTCTGATGCTGGGAGAGATTGGGGGCAGGAGGAGAAAGGGACAACAGAGAATGAGATGGCTGGATGGCATCACCGACTTTATGGACATTAGTTTGAGTGAACTCCAGGGGTTGGTGATGGACAAGGAGGCCTGGTGTGCGCAATTCATGGGGTCACAAAGAGTTGGGCACAAATGAGAGACTGAACTGAACTGAAGTTAAAATTCTCTTTTATATTACTATAACACATTAGGCATTATTGAATCTGGACTGCTTGTTAGCCAAATCAGTATGCACAATAGAGACATTCTCTATCAAAATATCTTCATTGAGGCCTTCAGATGATCTTTAAACATAACGTGTACGTGATTTATTGTGAGATTCCCTAGAAATAATTTAAGTGACTTCAAGGTGTTCCCAATCAATTTTTTTTAAGGATAAGAGTGTGAATGATAACAGACACTGTTCATAGCCTGATGTATCCCAGTGCCTTGTGTAGAGGTTCTATGAGACTCAGAATATTGGAGGTTTGTCTTTTCAATGAGATTAATATTACTCAAGTAGAAACAGTTTGTTGATGCCTTGACTGCAAACCACTGGTACAAAACAGAACTACAAGCTTATTGAAAGGAGTCATGGGAAAGTGCCATTAAAAAATAAAACAAAATTTCCCAAACTCTTCTGAGAATCTGACAAGTTGATTCAATGATTTTTCAAAGTGTGTGCATGTGCAAAAAAATCTATAATTGTGCTTCTGAATTCTTGGAAAGTTGGAATCTTAACATGCTTTAAAGAGAGGATTGGTTAATGAGTGATAACACACATGGAAAATTTTCTTTTTCATATTGGTACATTCTCCAATATCAAAAACATATCAAGCATATAAATTGTGCTTGGGAAAAAAAGTCTTCACCCCCTATAAAGAAAGGCAAAAATATAATTGAGAATATTTCCTTATAATGCTTTAAAGTTATTTTTGATCTATAATAATACTTGAAAGTTATACTGTATTTACTCTCTTATTTGTAGCAAGGTTAATTTTGTTTCAATCCATTTTTTGTCAAATCCAATTCCCATTAGTAAGTGGTAAAATCAGCTATCTCAAGCAATTTTAACAATGAGGATGTTCTTAAAAACATGAATTATGTACTAGGTTTGCCATGGGATAAGCATCACTTTTTTATTAGCATCTACTCACCATACGTCTTTTAAGATTACTCTGTTATGTGAATGATATGTGACAAATTTTCTGCAGTTTCTGGTCATTTAAAAACATATAAAGATACTGAGTGGTCTTTATGGCTGCATACAGATTAATAGTTCAAATGAGGACAGCAACTTAAAATTTTGATATAGTTCATAATTTACAAGTTAGTTTTATATGTATAATATAACATTTAAAATTCATCTTCAAAAATGGGGATTTTTTGCTCAAATTGAGATTCTTATGTAAAAAAATACCAATTTTCTGAGTCCAATTCAGGATATATTGCAAATTCTCTAAATTATTTAAAGTCAATTTTAAATTAAGTAGAAAACC
>SJYC01103355.1:0-14097 GCA_006408675.1 Madoqua kirkii
TGAGTGACTGAACTGAACTGCACATATAAAAGGAGTAAACTGGACAATTGCTCTCTCACGCTATGTGCAGAAATAAATTCAAAATGGATTAAAGACTTAAATTTAGGACCTGAAACCATAAAACTTTCAGAAGAAAACATGTATAGTAAGCTCTTTGACACAGTAAGGTCTTAGTAATATTTTGATTTGTTTCCTCAGGCAAGGGATACAAAAGCAAAAATAAATAAATGGGAATACATCAAATTAAAAACCTTTTGTAGAGTGAAGGAAACTAAACAAAATCAAAGGGCCACCTACTGAATAGGAGAAGATCTTTGCAAACAATATTTGATATGAAATTAATTATCAAGGAACTCATATAACTCAATACCAAAAAGAAAAGAAAAACACAACCCGATTAAGAAACTGAGGATCCAAATAGACATTTTTCCAAAGAAGACATATAAATGCCTTGTAGACACATGAAAAGATGCTCAACATCAGCAATCATCAGGGAAATGTAAATCAGAACCACCAAGAGAACCTCACCCCTGTCAGAAGGGCTGTTGACCAAAACAAAAAAACAAAAAACAAATAAAAAGTGTTGGTGAGGATGTAGAGAAAAGAAAGCCCTTCTGCACTGTTGGTGGGAATATAAACTGGTACAAGTACTATGAAAAATAATATGGTGATTTCTCAAAAAATTAAAAACAGAACTACCATATGACTCGGGATATACATCAGAAGACAAGAAAGCAGTAATTACACACACATACACACATACCCCTATATTCATTGCAGCGCTTCCCTGTTGGCACAGTGGTAAAGAACTTGCCTGCCAGTGCAGGAGCCTCAGGTTTGATCACTGAGTCAAGAAGATCCCCTGGAGAAAAATAGATGAATGAATAAAAGAGATGTGGCATGTGTGTGTGTGTATGATGGACCACTACTCAGTCATAAAGAGAATGGAATCTTGCCATTTACAACATGAATGATCTAGAGGGTATTATGCTAAGTGAAATAAGTCAGAGAAAGACAAATACTGCATGATTTTACCTATATGTGGGTTGAATCTAAAAAACAATGAACAAATAAAACAGAAACAGTTGTAGACTCAGAGAACAAACAGATGGTTATCAGAGGAGAGGAGGGGAGGGGGGTAAAGAAATAGGTGAGGAAGATTAAGAAGTACAAATTTCTAGTTCCTAAGTAAGTAAATTGGGGGTATGAAATATACATTGTGGGGATTATGGTAAATAATTATACAATATATTTGTGTGGCTACATATTGTAACCAGACTTACCATGGTAATCTTTGTCAAATATAATCACTGTGTTGTGTGACAGGTACTGAACATGTACAGGTCAATTATAGTTTAAAACCAAACAAACAAACAAAAATTCATAGAAGAAGAAATCAGATTCTTGTTACCAGAGGCAGGGGGGCACGGATAGAGGGAATTAGATGAAGGCAGTTAAAAGGTACACACTTCCATTTACAAGTAAAATAAATAGTAGGGATGTAATATACTACATGATAAACATAATTAACGTGTTCTCTGTTCTATATGAAAGCTGCTAAGAATGAATTTCATGAATTCACATCTGAAGGACAAATTTTTTTTTCTATTTCTTTACTTTTGAGATTTATATGAGATTATAGATGTTCACTAAACTTACGTGCTGCAGTCCATGGGGTCGCAAAGAGTTAGATAAGACTTAGCAACCCAACAATAGCAAACTTACTGTGATAATCATTTCATGATGTCTGTAGTGAAATCATCAGGCTGTACACTTAAAACTACACAATGCTGTATGTCAGATATATTCAGTAAAACTGAAAGAAAAACTCTCTAAGCTCTAATCAAGGTTTAATTAATAAATAGTTATCAATTCTAAAGCACATTTGTCTCTTATTTATTTTTAAGATGAATAAAATGTTTATAACATTTGTCATCTACTTAAGAGAAGAGAGTAGATATATTAAAGCAGTCAGGAACCTGAAGTGAATAATTATTACATAAGAATTTATACATTTTATATTGTCTTAAATCCTTGCTGTGTAGTTTTCTACCAACCTTTGATGAGAATCTTGTTTTCCTCAAATGAGAAACTCCAAGTCAGAAATAAAATAGTTTCATTTTTCTTTCATTTAAAAATCAAGTCTGAAGACAGAATTAGACACAGTCCCTGCTCGGTGGGTTTCATAATCTACAATGCTAGCCTGATTTTCCTGCTGCTCAAACTCTATATGAGAGCACACACTTAATAGGAACTTGTTTACTATTGCTAAGATATACTCTTGTGCCCTGATATACTAGTGAAAGAAAGTTCATAGTCCTTTGAAAAACCAGGGCCTTGGGCATGCTGGAAGGCCAGGCACAATAGCATAGGCTTATATCAAATAAAGGAGAGTTCTGAGTCAAGAATGGAATTCTAATAATGATTTGTTTTTTCTAGCTTATTATTTAAGAAAACTTGCCAGCAATATTTAGAGAGGAACTTTACTTCTGAATGTGTGCAAGCTTATATGCCTAGCACAGTGTCTGAAATATAGGAAATTTGTTGGATGGTGAAGCAAATTACAAACATGTGTTTAAAATAAAACATTCCATGTCAACAATACCCCATAATTTATACTGTAAAATTACAAAATGATTAAATTCTAAAATAACCTCCCCAAATTATCACTGTGATTCATCGACTTTCATGACTTTTCACAACACTGTCCACATGGTCTCACAAATCCCTGCCCATCTGAAAGTTTCTTATACCATCTTCATGAGTTTTTTTTTTCTATCAGAAAATTCATTTTTGGTTTGTGCATGGGAAACAATAACATATACAGAAAGAAAATGTATTTGCTTAGACTCTGGAGGGAAAATGAGAAATTTTACATTTTAACAACCTACTATATCTCAAATACTAAGCTAAACAAGTTAATTCATTCACTCAGGAAATATTGTTGAAGAGCCTACTATGCATAGTTCTAGTGCTGGTGACATAAACAAGTGAAAGATTCAGAAATGCCCCTGGGACTCATGGATCTTTCATTCCAGTGGAGGGCACATGAGGTTGGGGGAAAGGAAGTGAGACAAAGAACAAGTAAGTTAGTATATAGTGTTTTGTCTAGTTACAACCCTGTTTCATTCATTTGCAACATAACCTTGCTACTTACTCTTTTTTAAATGAGGAAATTGCAAATCAGAGGTATTATCTAACTTGTCTTCAAGTCACGCCTCTAGTATAGCAGTAATTTAACCCAGGAACTTTCAGTTGGAAATCTTTGCTGTTTCCACTTGTTTATATTAGGGAAAAGAATCCAAAGACAACCACTAAATTCAAAAATTATAAATAACAAGGAAGAAAATAGAGGAAAACAGGAAAGAACGTCAGAGCAAACACTTGTCTGTGTGAAATCCATGAAACTGTGCCTCATGAACTTCCCACTACAGGAAGTACAGACCAAGAGCCCCAAAGCTGCACCGTGAAACCCGCGTGGCATTTGCACTGAGGCCACACTTGCCACCCCCTACTCCACTCACAGAGCTTGGCAAGGGCGTTCAGTGATGCCTATTCCTGGGACACACTGGACTCCTCTGCTAGCTGACTTTGACCTGCAGTCTCCCTACAGCCTTTATGAAACTTCCTTAGACAACATCAACTGTCAAGGACACTCTCTTTCTCGTTCTCACTCATATTGTAACTTGAAAGTGCTGAGCACTTCCCTTGCTACCATTTCATCCCACAGAGGTATTTTCTCTAATAAAATACTTGCATGTTTAATTCCATATTGGTGTCTACTTATTGGTAGTGTTAGACAAGAAAAGTGGTATCAAAATTGATTTGAGCAAATGAGCAGGAAGATGAAGATTTGGGACTAGTTCACCCACCACCTGGCAGGTGAAGAGGAGACCATCTTGGATAGCATGTGAGGCATGGATAGTCCTTGGCTCGGTGTAGCAGCTCAGCTGATAAAGATTTCACTGATAAGCACCTGGGGAAATGTCCAAGTGGACCAGAATGCTATGACAGGTGTGATAATGCAGACGTTTGAAAAACAGGGGGACAAGAAACAATACATATAAAGATAGCAGAGTAGAACACTCTTCTGATAGATAATGAGAGACTGAGGGTTGTTAACAAGGAGTTTATGGCTAAGTGTATAAACCTGGAGAGGCTCCGTTCTAGCTTAAAAAGAGGCCTTTATCACCTGTAGTGGAAGGGTAAATACAATTAAGTGTGAGTTAATGGCCAGAGGCACAGAGCTCCAGACATATCTGAATGCTCAGCCAAGGCAGGTTTGTTGTGCAAAGATGAGGACTCTGGTGAAAAAAAGAAACCTAAGCTTATGAAAAATAGGACAGGGATATCTGAATGGGTGACCTTGAGGACTATTCAAACTTCGAGTCACCCCTGACTCTCTGGGCTTGTAAAGATAGGCAATATTTCCTTAGTGAGAGCGGGTATTCCACTGGATGAGAAGATGACATAGAAGCTTCTCTCTTCCAAGGTAAAAGCCTCTCTTCTCACTCCCCAGGAGTGGCTACATCTCCTTTCCTGGCTGCCAGGCCAAGAACTAGACTCAAACTTCAGCATTACTTGGAGTTATGCTGGGAGTGCGTTGGGCCTGGTAAAGGAGAAACAAAACTCTGCACTTAACAAGCTGCAAAATCAAGCTGACATATTCTGGTAAGGGTAAAGGGAGGACCCCTTGGATCGGATTTTGAGGGTTTTTGATAAAGCAAAGTAAATATAGCTAGATAAGCAAGAATTCATTGCTTTAGGTGTACTTTCAAAAGACACAACTGCTAAGGTAGCTTTCAGAGGTCTGTGAAAAAATGGCCAACTCTCAGCAAAATGTACTTCCCTGGTGGCTCAGTAGTAAAGAATCTGCTTGAATGCAGGAGTAGCAAGTTCAATCCCTGACTCAGGGAGGGCATGGCAACTCACTCCAATATTCTTGCCTGCAGAATCTCTTGGACAGAGGAGCCCAGAAGCTACTGTTCGTAGGATCACAGAGTCAGATAGGACTGAAGCGACTGAGCATGCACACACCCTTGATAAAATAAAAGGGCCAATATTGCCCTGGCAGATAGTAAAGGAAGGAAATAATGAGGCTGAGGGAAGTGAGAATGCTGAATGAATATGTTATGAAAGCACAGAAGAATCAAGAGGACATATGCTTCACCAAGGCCATCAGGAACACTTATGGGCTCTGGAATAAGTAAGTGGTGGTTCTTCTGAGGCCATGGATAGAGGAGGGGTGGTTACAGAGGTGTGGTCTTTAACAACCATACTAGTAATGCCCTCCCTCTAACTAACAGAAGCCAGATAGTGGCACTTTATTGCCAAAGTTAGGCTGCTTCGAGGAGAAGGCCATGGCACCCCACTCCAGTACTCTTGCCTGGAAAAATCCCATGGACAGAGGAGTCTGGTAGGCTGCAGTCCATGGGGTCACAAAGAGTCAGACATGACTGAGCAACTTCACTTTTCACTTTCATGCATTGGAGAAGGAAATGGCAACCCACTCCAGTGTTCTTGCCTGGAGAATCCCAGGGACGGGGGAGCCTGGTGGGCTGCCATCTATGGGTTCGCACAGTCAGATACGACTGAAGCAACTGCAGCAACAGCAGCAGGCTGCTTCAGTTGCCATAATGACAGGTGAAACTGGAGAGGAAGTCGAGGGATTTAACCTGCTGAGTTGTGCTCTTACAGGCAGAAGGGAGGGGGAGCCAATAATGTTGATGTTTGATGTCTAAACTTAAGAAACAAAAAAATGAACAAAAACAATGAAAGAGCAATAAAAGATGCTGTAGAGGCCCAGGCTGTGAGGCAATCAGCCCCGCCTTCTGGGTCATAGGATACTTTATAGTGTTGGAGGATCCAGCAGACGCAATAGTGCAATAGTGTTGGCAAAGGTGCAATATGGAACTTATGGCAAGCTCTAACCGCTGCTTCCTCCCAATGTCCAACTTGCCAACAATAGACACCAGCACTGATCCTCTGATATAGTACTATTTCCTAAAGAATTCAATTGGTTAGTTGACTACACTGCCCCATTTGCACCCTGGTTTGACTTACAGGATTAGATAGTTATTCTGAGCATGAGTTTATCTTTTCTGCCTATAGAACTTTAGCCAGTACTTCTATCCAGAGTCTAATAGCATGCCTGAATCATAGACATGGAGTCACACATAACCTAGCATCTGATTTAGGGACCTATTTCACAGCAAAGGAAGTATGAGTGGGTCAGTGCCCATGGGGTCCACTAATCATAATATATACTGCACCATTCAGAGGCATCCAGCCTCACAGAATACTAGCTTTGTAAATGTGCAACTGAAGTGTCAGTGCTGAAAAATTCTCTGAAAGAATGAAATGTGTTTATCAATCCAGACCTCTATGTGGTGCTTTGTCCCCAGTAGGAAAGACATGAGTCCAAATACCAAGGAGTGTCCATTAATGACTCACTGAAGGATTTTGTGCTTCTTGTCCTTACACTCTTGAGCTCTGCCAGTGTATATACCAAGGTTCGTATCAAGCTGTAAATTACGGTAACTATCTGGAAGTTTAAGTCTCCTTGTGTCCAGGGACCAATGGGAGAAAACAGGAGTCAAATGGCACCCCACTCCAGTACTCTTGCCTGGAAAAATCCCATGGACAGAGGAGTCTGGTAGGCTGCAGTCCATGGGGTCACAAAGAGTCAGACATGACTGAGCAACTTCACTTTTCACTTTCATGCATTGGAGAAGGAAATGGCAACCCACTCCAGTGTTCTTGCCTGGAGAATCCCAGGGACGGGGGAGCCTGGTGGGCTGCCATCTATGGGTTCGCACAGTCAGATACGACTGAAGCAACTGCAGCAACAGCAGCAGGCTGCTTCAGTTGCCATAATGACAGGTGAAACTGGAGAGGCAGTCGAGGGATTTAACCTGCTGAGTTGTGCTCTTACAGGCAGAAGGGAGGGGGAGCCAATAATGTTGATGTTTGACATCTAAACTTAAGAAACAAAAAAATGAACAAAAACAATGAAAGAGCAATAAAAGATGCTGTAGAGGCCCAGGCTGTGAGGCAATCAGCCCCGCCTTCTGGGTCATAGGATACTTTATAGTGTTGGAGGATCCAGCAGACGCAATAGTGCAATAGTGTTGGCAAAGGTGCAATATGGAACTTATGGCAAGCTCTAACCGCTGCTTCCTCCCAATGTCCAACTTGCCAGCAATAGACACCAGCACTGATCCTCTGATATAGTACTATTTCCTAAAGAATTCAATTGGTTAGTTGACTACACTGCCCCATTTGCACCCTGGTTTGACTTACAGGATTAGATAGTTATTCTGAGCATGAGTTTATCTTTTCTGCCTATAGAACTTTAGCCAGTACTTCTATCCAGAGTCTAATAGCATGCCTGAATCATAGACATGGAGTCACACATAACCTAGCATCTGATTTAGGGACCTATTTCACAGCAAAGGAAGTATGAGTGGGTCAGTGCCCATGGGGTCCACTAATCATAATATATACTGCACCATTCAGAGGCATCCAGCCTCACAGAATACTAGCTTTGTAAATGTGCAACTGAAGTGTCAGTGCTGAAAAATTCTCTGAAAGAATGAAATGTGTTTATCAATCCAGACCTCTATGTGGTGCTTTGTCCCCAGTAGGAAAGACATGAGTCCAAATACCAAGGAGTGTCCATTAATGACTCACTGAAGGATTTTGTGCTTCTTGTCCTTACACTCTTGAGCTCTGCCAGTGTATATACCAAGGTTCCTATCAAGCTGTAAATTACGGTAACTATTGGAAGTTTAAGTCTCCTTGTGTCCAGGGACCAATGGGAGAAAACAGGAGTCACTATATTGGCAGGGTAACTGATTCTGATCAGCACTTGGGGAGACAGGAATGAATGTAGATCATTTGGATCCAGTAATCCCTTGCCTTACTGTCCCTATGAACAGTCATATAAAGCAACCTGGGCAGTAAAATATATAAGGGTTGAAATATTTCAGAGAAGAAGGTTTCATTCATACCACCAGATAAGCTACCCAGACCTGCTGAGGGAATCAGTGAGAATGAAAGAAATTTAGAACGAAGAGTAGAGGAGGGGGATGAGGACTGGTATAGCCCAGGGATCAGTTGTGGTGATAGGAGGTTTAGTCCATCATACTGTCCTCCTTCTTTTTAAGTTTTGCTTATGGAAACATGGAGGAGCTGTAACTGGCTCTATGAGGAGAAGCAGATTAGAATGGTTCAAGGGGCTCACTGCAGTGGCCAGGAGAAAGAGCTTTGCAGATGCCCCACTGTGGAGAGTGTCACTGAGCAAGGAGCCCAGGTGTTGTGCTCTGAAGGCCGTAACCTCGTTTATGTTGGAGTCATGTGCTCCATGGGCTCCTCCCAGCTAATGACTGAAAGTGGAAGGAATACTAAAGCAGGCCCACACTTGGAAGACAAGTGACACCTCTGATGGGCAGCTTTGGTTTGACAGCACTCTCTGACAGCCTTGTCAAACTCCCTCAGGCTGCAGGGCTCTCTAGAACACTGGCCACCAGCCTCCCCTTGTTCTTCCCTTCACTTAGATTTGCATATGGTTATATTTTATCTGAGCTTTATCCCGTTTTACATCACACAGGTATTTCTTCTAATAAAATCCTTGAACATCTATTTTGTCATCTGCTTTTTGAGGACCCTTGTGACGTCCTATATGTTATTAAGCTTGTGTTTTATGGATAAGCCTCGGGTCCTTGCTTAACGTCCTAAGGAAAATGAAATGGCACATGACAAATAAGTGAGAATAGGACAGTGTGTGGCTTCCCAGTGGCTCAGTGGTAAAGAATCTGCCTGCCATTGTAGGAGACACAGGTTCCATTCCCTGGAAAAGGAAATGGCAGCCCACTCCAGTATTCTTGCATTTGAAGTCCCGTGGACAGAGGAGCCTGACAGGCTACAGTCCATGGGGTTGCAAAAGAATCAGACATGACTTAGTGACGAAACAACAAGAACTAGGATGGTGTGACCATACAACACATTCTTTAAAAAACTACATAGGCTTATATGACACTGCAATTGTTCAGAGTGTGCCTGAATGTCATCTCTAGAGGGATAGAGAGATTAAGTACTCTTATCTCTCTCTAAAAAAAAAAATAATAATAAAATGCAACCTAAGAAGACAGGCTGGAGAATACTCAGACTACTTGGCACTATAACCAAAAGGTAAAAAAAAAAAAAAAAGTTTTCCACTTATTCCCTATATTTCTTCAAAAGATTAAGGAGGGCTGGGTTCTCATTCCACTTCAGCACTTGGTAAAATATCCCACTCCACCAGTTCCTGGCCATTTTGTCCCAGTATCCCGTCCCACAACCCTCTTCCAATTGCCTCACATATTCCTTCCATAGGCTTCCTAGTACCTATTTTCTACCAGATTCCTCACATTCTTCTTTGCCCTCTTTACCCATTTTCATTACTTTTATTACAAGAGATTCTTGACCCAGATGGAAAATGTTTCCAAACTAATTCATTTTACTCCCATCAAAGATATCACTAACAGTATTAGAAAGGACTTCTGAGTGGTTAAAAATGGCAATGAGTTGTTTGAGAGTTCATCCTGGAAGTCTTCAAGTGAAGGTAATCTCTGGAGTTCCCGAGAGCTTTCATTTTGAATGATTATATGTCTTCCCTACACAAAGCCCTTAGGAGATTTTCCTTTTAAAAAGAGGGGAAATGATTAGTCATAGGTGCTTCTGTAACAGTGTAGAGAACTGACAGTTTTTGAAGGCTCTTTAATCAGGTTATCATTTTATTTACATTTCCTTATTTTCTTCTTCTGCAAAGAGCTAAAGATAAACTTTAGATCTTTAGTCTGTCAAGAATGTCATAAACTATGAATCATTGGTGTCAGAAATAATGCTATTTTTTTTCTCTTATAAACTTACTTTCTTTTGGTTTGTTCTTGTGTTCCCTGAAATGAGAGGTTTCCAGGATTCTGAATTCAAAAGTTTAGCATAATTGTTTTGAATTAAATCACTAGTATCAAAGGTTTCCAATGTTAATATCTTTCTGTCAATCAAGCAAGTTAAAGTTTTGGGGAATCATTCATTTTAGTTCTTTATCAATATGAGCAGAAAACATGAAAAAAGGATATATTACTTTTTATTTTTTCAAGCATAACTTTTTATTCATAGTTTCCTTATGTCTGCACTGATCTGTTTAAAGTTCTACTTAAGGTATAATGGAAAGGTCTCCATGCAATAAGCTAAGATTTCTGGAACTCAGTCATAATTCATTTCCTTTATCAGATATCTCTTCTCAAGGTAAGCTCTAAGTCAAAAATAGATTTCATAATACTTCTATGTTTGCTGAAGCTATTTTTTGATGACAGAAAAGTTACTTCTAAATGCTTTGAATTACTTTTATCTACTATAAAATTTTTAAATAGCTTTTTCTTTCTTAACTAAACTTATCAATCATTTTTGGCAATGCAGCAAAAAGGATCAAATGCTGTTTTTAACATAAATTTCATAGGTGGCACAAAGCTATTTTTTTAAACTGACATCAAAATTATTAGAGTTTATGGAAATACAGTTTTTCAAGATCAAGATTAAGCAAAGTATATATAGGCAATGTTTGTATATGTAATATATATGCCACTGTATGTATATAACTCTATCTACATATCTATATATATACTTGATTGTAGTGTCAAACTATGGCATCTATTACAACATTTGGGTATATATTCTGAATTTCTCAGTCGATAAAATAGGTCCGTCACTTGTATTTTTTCCTTTCATTCTTTTTTCAAGAGTCATGTAACTATTTAAGGCAGAGAACCATCTAGCATAACATCAATTTCCTTTGCATTACCTTCTTGATTTGCCCGTGAAATGAAGCCTCATGTTCTTTCTAGAACATCACTAAAATTCTTTGACATTCCATGTACTGTTTTGATTGTAACTGAATAATTCTTGGGCTCATAATATAAATATAAATAATTCTTGGGCTCACATCTAAAGATACATTGTATATATTGCAGATGATCAAACACTTTTCAAAAAAACTGCAATATGTGTGGTTATAAAACTATCTTATAACTGTTTTTTTTTGTTTTGCTTATATGTCTGCTAGATAAGTCCAAGTTTTTAAAGGAAAAAAAAAACATACTTTATTCAAAGAATGATTAATGCAATGTTGTTGAAATTGTTTCTGTCTTCCCAAAGAAAGCATTATTATACTTTTATGCAGGAGAGTAAAAATTCCCATGTAACAGTTGCTTCCCGTCTTCAGTGCTTGACACCTAAAAATGCACACAACTCTTTTGGCTATGAATAGAAGCTTAAATAAATGCATTTATCTCCTCTCTTCCCTGAGATTCATTACAGTAAAAATGATGTACACCCATCAGTGAAGGAATAGATGAGGGGCCTCAGTAATTAAGAATTTATAATATATTTTTGGACGATATGGAGCAGACAGAAAAAAAGAAATCAAAGAAAGATATTTCCAAAGCAAAGTGAAAAGGAAGTATAGCCATAAGGGAAGCCTGTTTTCTCTTTAAAATCTCAGAGCATTGGGAATTGAGAAATACCAGCTAAGATGAGATAAAATAGGAGACTGGGTGGTAAAAACACATTAATTAAAAGTCTGCATAAGGAAACTCATTGGCCTAAACACAAATCTTTCCGCTAATTTAGGTGCAGAATGACAAGCAGATAAGAGTCTAGCTCTGACAATAAATATGTCAACAAATTAACTTAAATCTGCTGTTTTCTCTCAATAAAAAATGAAAAACCTGAGTGTCTTTAGTTTAGGTTGCTATCACAATGTACCACCGGCTTCCCTGATGGCTCAGCAGTAAAGAATCTGCCAGCCAAGCAGGAGACATGAGTTCAATCCCTGGGCTGGGAAGATCCGCTGGAGAAGCAAATGGCAACCTGCTCCAGTATTCTTGCTTGGGAAATCCCATGGACAGAGGAGGCTGGTGGGCTACAGTCCATGGAATCACAAAGGAGACAAGGCTTAGCGACCAACAAAACAATGAAGCCTAGATTAGGAGGCTTATCAACAACGAAAATTTATTTCACACAGTTCTGGAGGCTGGATGTCTGTGGTTAGGGAGCCAGAATGGGCAGATCCTAGCTAGAGTCCTCTTCCAGGTTGTAGACAGCTGTCTTCTCATTGTATCCTCACATGATATAAGGGAGAGCTTAAGAAAGAGCTAGAGAGCTCTCTGGGGTTCTTTTTATAAGGACACTAACTCTATTCACGAGAACTTCACATGGAAGGATGCAAACATTCAGTCTATCGCACTGAGATAAATGATTATTGCATTTTGGTGACCAGAAAACTGTCTAATTCTTTGCATCAACATCATAAAGCAAACCTACTTGTTAATAAAATGAAAGAATTGGGTATTCTCATTGCCTCCACTTCCTTTCTTATCATTCTCTCTTGGACCTATTCCATGAAATAGCTTTTAACAGGATTGTCAAAGGCCTCTATTTTTTAAGATCTTATGGTAAGTTCTCAATTTTTCGTCTCCTGTGAGCCTTGATTGTTTCTCTTCCCTTCTTCTTTGAAATGCCTTTTTTACTCGGATTCCAGACTCCAGACTTTGCTGGTTAATTTGCTCCCTACTAGCTGGTCCTTCACTGTGTCCTCTCACTGGATTCTTCTCTTAGCAACTCCAAAGCAGTGTTGTGTCTCTAAGGTCAGCACCGAGCCCTCTTTTCTCTATCTACCCTATCTCCATAGGTGATCTCATATGGCCCCATCCAACAAACAGAACTGTTTTAAAAACATTTTAAATTATAATAACATTTGGTAAAATATAGGATTAACAAGGGATTGCATGTATATGTATTTGTGTATCCATTACTATAAACACAGACTTTTAAACTATAAACAGCAGCATCCTGTGAAGACTGTCTTAAAAACTGCATTTTGTCATATTCGCTTTTATAAGTATGTTTTAGGCCATTAAATATCCATCAACATCATTGCTGGTGGTTGCATACTTAATTATTTGGATGTGCCAACATTTATTTAAATAATAGTTTGTTATTGTACATTAAAGCTGTACTCAATTTTTCACTGTTGTAAACAAACTTTTACTAAGTATCCTTATAGCTAAATCTTTACACATCTTAATAACTTACTCATAATAAGTATTTGGAAGCCTAGTACGTCAAATTAGTTGAGTATAGTAAAGACTTTTGCTAAGTTCCTATGAAGAAAGTGGATAACCAATTTACATAATTTGTTGTTGTTTAGTCTCTCAGTCTTGTGGGTTGCCATTTCCTTCTCCAGCAGATCGTGACCAAAGGATTGAACCCATGTCTCCTGCATTGGCAGGCGGATTCTGTACCACTGAGCCGCTAGGTAGCCCAGTTTATGTAATTGTGTGTGTGCATGTGTGCATTCACCCAGTCATGTCGACTCTTCGAGACGCCATGGACTGTTATGTAGCAGGTTCCTCTGCCCATGGGATTTTCCAAGCAAGAATACTGGAGTGCCATTTCCTTTTCCAGTTTACATACTCTGCTACTACTGCTGCTAAGTTGCTTCAGTTGTGTCCGACTCTGTGCGACCCCATAGGCGGCAACCCATCAGGCTCCTCTGTCCCTGACAAGAACACTGGAGTGGGTTGCCATTTCCTTCTCCAATGCATAAAAGTGAAAAGTAAAAGTGAAGCCGTTCAGTCATGTCCGACTCTTAGCAGCGACCTCTTGGACTGCAGCCTACCAGGCTCCTCCGTCCATGGGATTTTTCCGGCAAGAGTACTGGAGTGGGGTGCCATCGCCTTCTCTGTTACATACTCTACCAGCATGCAAAAGAACTACATCACTAATTCTTAATGCCCAAGTTAATTTTTGATGTTTATTCTTACTACTGTACAAAAAATAAATATATTTGAAACAAATTTGTGATATTGAGATTAATACTGGAAGGCAGAAAATTTCATCTTCATGATGAATGATATTCTATTCATTAAAGACAAATTCTTTGCCTCAGAAATTGAAGAGAAGGGCACTTGAAAATTAGTTTTTACTTGAAATTTGAAAAGAACTATATTCAAGAAACAACTCCATCATTTTAATTTTATTATTACTTCCTTTTAA
>SJYC01103357.1:0-11044 GCA_006408675.1 Madoqua kirkii
AGTATATTAATTTATTAGAGGACAGTAGAATATTAGAAAATGAAAAAAGTTAATGTGGATTAAACTCTTTAGAAAACATTTCAAAGAAAACATTTTAACCTTAAAAATTCATAGAATTTTAGCAGACAGGGAGGCTGAAAATAGTGCTTTCACAAAAGTAAAATTACTAAATTCATAGTTTAGTTCTTTATTAGTCTTTATATTATTCCTGGAGCCAGATTTCAATATATTCTAATTATGTCTTAATGACTAATTCTTTATGTACAGGTGCAGAGTTGTTTTAGAATTTTCTGTGACTTCGTCAGGATATATGTGTCCTTTTTACATAGGAGTGAAATCAGCAAAGTCAGTACCTTTCAATAAGTCTACTGGATGAACTGTACTTAATCAATCCTAGTCAAGATTACCATTAGCAAGTATTTCATCTGGTTACTTCCATAATAGTGCTGTATAATGAACCACTCGTATACTCTTCAGTGTCCTAAAATAAAAATCATTTTTCCATGCTCACCAATCTTCAGGATGGCTGGAGGTCAAGATTTAGGCTGGATCTGACTGGGTTTCACACTACACTTCAGGCTGAGTTTAGAACTATGCTACATGCTTCTCTCCCTCATTTGTTGTACTCCTTTACTATCTCATTAACAAGTTAATAGAGTCAGATGAAATCTGCTCAGGGGTATACTAGATTGTTCTCGTCACACCAGAAATGGATTTTACAGGTAGTTGATGTGATATTCTTCCAGAGGTGTGGGAATATTTGTATAATTTTACCTGAGCATTTCCCAAGCATCTCCACTTTGTCTTTTACTATATCCCTCTATGTCTCCTGAGCTTTTGCCAGGAGACGATACACAAAGCAACACTACCTTTCTTGGGATACTTGATAACTCTATGTATTGCAGCAAATTGCTCCCTATGAGCCAAATATCTTAACACTTTAATAGTCAGAGCCTTCCAAGTTAAAGCATGAAGCCTTTATCATGAAACATGCCAAACTTTACAGACTATAAGAAAATTTACCTTAGAATATCTCATTTTAAGACTGAAATTCTCAGATACCTGTTGGCAGTATAAAACAGAATTTTTTTTCGTTATTTGGATGAAAGAATAATAAACAGTAATAAATAATGGTTGGAGTTTAGTGGCTTATCAATACCTGACTGAACTCATTAAGCAATCTGTCTTCAGTCTTATTTAGTGCTATGAAGCCGCCTAATAGCTAATAAACCTGAAAACAAATGTAGGAGCACTACTGCTCATTTATTTTTCTCCAGCAACATCATTAGTAAAACAAGTAAAACATTTCTTCTTTTATAATAATATTTTTATAAATCAAAATCATATTTGGGCCATTACTGCTTGACTTCTTTGGAACAATTACTTACTCTGACAGTTTCAAGTAGTCATGTTCCATATGAACACTGCTGTATAAAAATATAGGAAGTTTGAGGTTCTTGTACATAAATGTGTATTTGACTCTTTCTTAAAAAAAAAAAAAGAGAGAGAATGGAAAATAAGTATTTTGCAAACTTGCCTAATATAAAAAATCTGCCCTCTGGCACTGGTCTATATATTTTCCTGCTCAGAGATCATGTCTGGTGCCATACAAGAATGCAGACATACTAACTCCTATAATTGTGGCTGACACTTGAAGATAATCAAAACTTTCTTGGAATAGAGCAGTTTAAGAGCCTTGAATAACAGAAACTTGGTGAGGCCTTGGGAGAGAATAAGGAGCATACATTGTCCTAGGAATGGCAAAGCTCTCTTCTCCTCCAGTCATTTAATTGCCCTCCATGAATCCCCAGTTCCCTGCCTTTGTCAAGATCCCTCTACACGATGATTCATAATTCCTCCAAGAGTGAATTTTGAAAACATATTTTCAGTTTTTCAGGGTCTATCATTCTCTATAGCTTATTATTTATTTCTAAGTGTTGCCTCTTCCTGAAGGAAAACCATATATACTAGCACACTGGAATATTTTGACCAGACTAGGGTGACTCAGATTTATTTGAACAATGTCAAACATTTTGCTTTTTTTTTTAGTCCACATTAAAACATTGTAATAAAATAGATAAAATAAAAGAAACCTGGATTTGGTTCTCTCTGATATTGATATATTTCCAAAAAGTCTCCAAATAAAGTTGTGACTTTATATGGAAATTAAGATCATTCCTATTGGATTTTAATAGTCATGAATGTCTGTGTTTATCTATCATTGAAGTAATGTCTAAGCTCTTAAGACTTACACACACATGTCTTCATTCACATAATAAACATTTATTAAGTGCTTACTGTGTTTCAGGCACTGGTACTAGACATGAGAAACATAATTTAAAAGAGTGATATTTCTCATCTTAAAAGGAAAAGAAATAAGGAAAAAGACAGAAAAGAAGACAAGAATGGGATGAAATAAGCTAACACATTCTGACTGACACACACTGATGAACTGTGAAAATTATTCTGGCTTCAAAATCACTGACACCCTGTTGGCACTTGGCTCTGACCCAGCTCTGGCCTAGCACAGTCTACTCTCCCATGTTAAATTCCTCCTCTCTGACTGCCACAAGGCAAAGCGCTTGGCCTGGTAACCCCTCTGGGCACAGGCTAAGTTGCAATGCAGACCTAGTGACTGAGAGCTAGAGTAAGGAAGTGGGTGGTTCTCAGATGCGTCAGCTAAGCTGCTGTAGCTGCATGACTGCTAGGATAGTGCTCATGTGAGCTGTGCCGATGGCCTGGGAGAATCAAGGGACTCAGCTTTGTACCACAGTACATTACATCTGATGCCTAAAACTGGCATCATTTCATATTCTTGGGACATGTATCTTGCATAGGCGCACATATTTAGAAAGGGACCCCAAAGACTTATACTTGAAATAGTAATTGACAGTCAAATGTAGATATTTTTAAGTGCTATCTTTAAGTTTATAGAATTTTTTATCCTTTCAGATTAAAAAGTATTTAGGGACCTCTGTAACGCTATCACATAGAATAAATAAATTTCAGTTAAAATAAGAATATTAATACCTTAACATTATCTTTAGCTAGAAGGCAGATTACTTCACTCAGATGCCCAAAGGTCAAAAGACTTCAACTCATAGGTCACTTGGAATTCCCCACATAAGAGGTTGAGAAAGATATTTAATATTGTGCTTGGTCTTAGCAGCACTTTCAAGAATAAATCACTAGTAAGAATTCTCCTTTCTGTCATATTAGGTTACCTCACAAGTCAGTCCAAATGCCAATGACTTTTCCTTTGATTTTTTTCCAAAGTATTAATAATATATGATTACACACTTCTGAATTATATTTCTCTTAGTCTTAAAAAAGTAAACCTAAATTTAAAGTATTGCTTTTATAATAAAGACAGGTTAATCATAATGATTGTTAGAACTAGGGATCTGAAGAACCAACTTTTCTACAACATTTTGGTAAAAAAGCATCTCTTGGCTTGGGGATGGGCCTGGAATTCCTATACACATCAGTGTAAAAAACTGAGATATAGTTCCCCCAAACAACTTTCAGTCCAAATATATGCCACAGATCCTCAGTAAGAGTTTGAATAATTTTAGAAATGGCACTAAAATTAGGTGATGACAATTATTCAGATACACTCTTTCAGTTGTTAAGACAAAACTTTGAAAATAAATTTGTCCCCATTATCTTAATAGTCTAGTGTCATATGTAATTCAGAGAAGGTAATTCTACAAGCTGAGTGCTGAAGAATTGATGCTTTTGAACTGTGGTGTTGGAGAAGACTCTTGAGAGTCCCTTGGACTGCAAGAGGATTCAACCAGTCCATTCTAAAGATCAGTCCTAGGTGTTCTTTGGAAGGACTTATGCTAAAGCTGAAACTCCAATACCTTGGCCACCTCATACAAAGAGCTGACTCATTGGAAAAGACTCTGATGCTGCAGGAGATTTGGGGCAGTAGGAGAAGGGGATAACAGAGGATGAGATGGCTAGATGGCATCACCGACTTGATGGACATGAGTTTGGGTGAACCCTGGGAGTTGGTGATGGACAGGAAGGCCTGGCGTGCTGCAATTCATGGGGCTGCAAAGAGTCAGACACGACTGAGTGACTGAACTGAACTCTACAAGGAAACACACTGAACACATGTGTTCTATCAAGAAAGTAAATAATAACACTTGCAAATTTCTTGAAACCCTGAAATCAGTCAAGAGTTGAATCTTTTATTAATATTTCTACTTTTTGAAAAAATGGCATTCTGCTATTGAATGGGTACTCTCTTAAGGGTAGAAATGTTTAATAGCATCATAATTAAAATATCTCTTGGTTATAAATTTGCATATAATGTTACAGTAGTCAGTGGACAAGAACTATTAAGCAAGAGACTCTACCTTCGAAGAGTTTAAAATCAGAACTGATGACACAAACTTGAAGTGTCAGTCATATAACACAATAACTGTAAAGAAGTAGATATTAAAATATGATCAAAAACTCATCTAAGGAAACTCAGTGACATATGGTGGGAGCTATAAAAAGTTTCAGTGAAGCATACCAGAAGAATGGGGACAGAATGTGTCAGCTCTCTTCATCAGTCATACAACACAATAACTGTAAAGAAGTAGATATTAAAATATGATCAAAAACTCATCTAAGGAAACTCAGTGACATATGGTGGGAGTTATAAAAAGTTTCAGTGAAGCATACCAGAAGAATGGGGACAGAATGTGTCAGCTCTCTTCTGATCACTACTCAAAGACTTCCTGGAAGATGCAGGCCTTCCAGAGAGCTCAGGTTGGAGCAAACTGACAGGACAAGCTTCTCTGTGATTACAGAGTTAAGGGACTGGCTGGAACTGTGATGGGCATTGTGAGTGAGATAACAGGATGGAGGAGAGCAGAGAGACTGTGACTGAAGTTATGGGAACATGCACAGCAAAATAAGCAACAGGGCTGAAAGGGGGCCAAAGAAGCTTGAGTACTTAAAACCAAAATTGTAGCTTTCTAGACCAAGGCAAAGTCAATGTCGCTCTTAGTTTTGACTTAAGGAACTGAATTAGAAATAAACAAACCTGAGAATTATTCATTAAGGAATTCCCATTTGGACAGTTTCTATTTCATAACTACAAATTTCAGTGTGCAAAACATATGAACTAAAGGCAGAACAATGCTAAATATATGAGGTATGCAGAAATGATTCTTGTAAGAAAACAAAAATGCAAGAAATTAAAAAATGATAATTTTTTAAAATTTTAAACTATTTTAATTAGAGGCTAATTACTTTACAATATTGTATTGGTTTTGCCATACATCAACATGAATCTGCCATGGGTGTACACGTGTTCCCAATTCTGAACCCCCCTTTCCACCTCCCTCTCCATACCATCCCTCTGGGTCATCCCAGTGCACCAGCCCCAAGCATCCTGTATCCTGCATTGAACCTGGACTGGCGATTCATTTCTTATATGATATTATACATGTTTCAATGCCTTTCTCCCAAATCATACACTCCCTCCTCTCCCACAGAGTCCAAAAGACTGTTCTATACATTCGTGTCTCTTTTGCTGTCTTGCATACAGAGTTACCGTTACCATCTTTCTAAATTCCATATATATGTGTTAGCATACTATATTAGTGTTTTTCTTTCTGGCTTACTTCACTCTGTATAATTGGCTCCAGTTTCATCCACCTCATTAGAACTGATTCAAATCTATTCTTTTTAATGAATGAGTAATACTCCATTGTGTATATGTATCACAGCTTTCTTATCCATTCATCTGCTGATAAATGACCTAATCAAAAAATGGGCCAAAGAACTAAATAGACATTTCTCCAAAGAAGACGTACGGATGGCTAAAAAACACATGAAAAGATGCTCAACATCACTCATTATCAGAGAAATGCAAATCAAAACCACAATGAGGTACCATTTCACACCAGTCAGAATGGCTGTGATCCAAAAGTAAACAAGCAATAAATGCTGGAGAGGATGTGGAGAAAAGGGAACCCTCTTACACTGTTGGTGGGAATGCAAACTAGTACAGCCACTATGGAAAACAGTGTGGAGATTCCTTAAAAAATTGGAAATAGAACATGAGGTACCATTTCACACCAGTCAGAATGGCTGTGATCCAAAAGTAAACAAGCAATAAATGCTGGAGAGGATGTGGAGAAAAGGGAACCCTCTTACACTGTTGGTGGGAATGCAAACTAGTACAGCCACTATGGAAAACAGTGTGGAGATTCCTTAAAAAATTGGAAATAGAACAGCCATACGACCCAGCAATCCCACTGCTGGGCAGAAACACTGAGGAAACCAGAATTGAAAAAATGATAATTTTGTACTCACTTATTCAGGAATTCCTCTTGAAAGTGAAGAAAAATAGGATTTAATTATGATAGAAAAATGCAAAACATTTATTTATTTGGTTGGTGGACTGTTTATTTATAGTTCTGTTATCCACATCTTCTAAATATCTATTAGAAATACTGAACTAATCCTGCACCTAACTTAAACAGAAAGTAAACGATCCCATTCTTGTCTATCTTAAACACATTGCAAGCCACTGTGAGCTTTTTGGGTGAACTGATATTTGACTTGAAGAATAATCAGTTTTCTATTATGTAAATATTTTTATAGGAAAAAAAGAAAAAAGAAAAGATCAAGTCATATCTATTGATTCCCTAGAACATCAAATAATTTTCCTGGAACATAATATGGTTATATTTCTTTCTCCATGGTGGTCTTCTTTCATACATACACACAACACATACACATACTCTAATCTCTAAAAAACCAAGTCAGGTTGGCTTTCATGTGATGTAGATCATCCATTACAACAGGCCACAGCTATCCCCTCTTTTATCTCAAGACAAGAGATCCTTAAAGTATTATAGCTACTGGTTTGGGTCTTGAAAAGGCATAACAACAAAACAGCAAAAAATAAATAAATAAATAAATAAATAAAACAAAAGGGAAGAAAAAGAAAAACAGAAAAAGAGAATTCTGACCACTTGAATATTTGTATTCAAGCTTGCTTGTTTAGGGAACCTAATACATATGTTCCTGAACTTATGAGTAAAAATGTGAAGCAGAGCTGGAAATAGTCACTATTAAAATTAAAGATAATTCTATTTTAAAAAACCTGATAGCTAGAACACAGTTTACCATTTTAAAAAGACTAAGATTGCTTGTTTGTTTTTTTTAAATAAACACTGAATTTCAAGGGGAGGGTGGATTACTTGACCAAGATGGTAAAACAGGTGAATGGTGGGTTGATGAGCACTAGTTGTATTATGAATGCCATGGCGCTGAATTCAGGAAATATTTGCACTTCCTTTTCCTATTCCCTTTTTCTTTTAGTCTTTGATGGATATATAATAATTATATTTTATAAGAATGCCAGTGGTGACGGAAGTGCTTCTCCTAATGCAGAGGCTGTAAAGCTATCAGAAGAGCTTTAAGCAAATGTTATCTGTTTTACAGAAGAAATCAATTACCCGCAGATTGCTTAAACCAGTGACAGGCATGGTAAGGAATAAAATGTGTTAAGTAGAAAAGTTACAGCCATCAACATGTAAGGAATTACATGATATATGAAAGCAATCACTTGTTCAATTTACCTTCAAAACCAAAACAAGTTCTTCTGCACTGGAAATAAACATGAACCTCTCTCTGAAAAGGGACCAATTTCCAACTCAGTGGAAAAAATACGTATAAATTTAAGCCAGCTATAGTGCCATTAGGAGCACACAACCAGGTTTTCAGAGATAAAGTATGTGAACTATTTAACATACTTATTTCAAAGTAGGCATCAGTTTGTCTTCATCTTCCTGCAATTCAGCATTATGTAATTTTCCAGATACGCCTGGAATAAAAGGAGTCTGCTGGAAAATACTCCACACTTTAAAACATTCCTTATGTATTTTTTTTAATCAAACTGCAAAGGATCTTCCTTAATTAAAATATCTTTGGTATATTTAAGATTTAATACTCATTATTCTCTTATTATCTCTATTAGCAAGACAAGATTCAGAAGTGGCTCTTTTTTTCCTGTTTAAGGAAGAAACATAAATGTTTCAAAGAACTCTGAGAGTTCTCATGGAGGACATTATGGTTCAAAATGCTCATCAAAGCTGTTAATTACCCAGGTGGATTTGGCATCGTGCTTGTGAAACAAGGTCACTATTTTTAGTTCTTAGATCCTATCAGTCATTTAGGAATTTGGGGGGAAATTTTGCCTTGAATCACTTAATTTTTGAAACAAATTAATTCAAATCACATGTAACATAAAAAGTGATTTCTTAATATTGGAAAACAGGAACCGTTTTACCAGATGTGCCGTTAGACATTAGAGCATAGCCATCACGTTTCTGTGAGTGCCATTGTGTGCAGTGACAGCCGTGAGAGAGATACCTGCTTAATGAAGAACTTACGTTTTTCTTTTTACTTTCTTCTTTTTTTATACAAGGAAGTGTTTAGAACGATTTTCTCACATGATCTTTTAATAGAATCAGGAGTAATATACCAGCTGGTGCCTATCATTCTTTTACAATATTTTGTGGGAGAATTCTACACCAATTTAATTTTCTTGGGAATAAAATGTGTATATTCAGATTTCATGCAAGTCAATTGTCCTTAATGGACACATGTTAATGATAAATTCAAAGCACTACATGTCTGGAACATTTGTAAGTTAGAATTTTTAAGAAGAGTCATATTAGTAGTTTTTTTTTTCCCACTCTGACACAGAAAGCAATATTGTGAAAATTCCCAAATGAAAGACAGCGCAGCTAATGCTTTTCTCTCTGCAAAATTATCAGGTTGATATAACGCTGATGTCCTACTGATTACTCACCACAGACCTTCCAGCAGGATCATGCATTGTTAAAATATGAACTTGAAGCTAAAATATTAAATATGCATTTCCTCCTCCTATAGGACATGTTGAAATGCCACATGCTGTTGGTGAGAATGACCCGTGAGTGTTGGATTTTTCTTCCTCTTCTTTTCCAGAAACAGTTAGTGTGGCGTGCAGTGAACCAAATCAACAATGTGATTCAAGCTGTCTCTGTAGCTTCTTGGCAAAAGAAAGGATAAACTATAAAAACTCCCCTCCTACAGCTTTCAGCTCTTGCTTCCCACACTTTAACATCTTCTGTCACCTCTGGCGCTGTTACTGACCCATGCTAAGCTAAACTAAAGGATGATAAGTTTGCTGCCTTTGCCCTTGTCCTGAGGGGCTGCGCATTATCCTATCAAGTATCAGTAGCCATTTCTGTGGGATATTTGTCACCCCACGAAGGCCTTTGGAACAAATGAAATGGGCAGCGAATTACAAAATGTCATTCTCTAAAGGAAATGGATGAAGGCTTTTGTTCTCCAGTAATAAATAGATGCCATAGGCTTATAACACTATTTTTATATTAAATTTGACAGGGTTACTATTTCTAGTTCATTAAAGGAACAGCTTGAAAACTGTTTCTTCCTGTACTTTAAAAAATAATGTTGTTTCCCTCAACAATAAACAATATATAAATATAAACTGTACCTGGCAATAGACCATAGAATCAGCGATCATGATTCATTTCATGTTGCTTTTGCTAATAATTGTTTTAAGAATGTACACAAAATAATTTTAGAGACAGATTTTGAAATTATAAATGGATTATGTGAGAGGTGTCTATGAATGGATTTTTAAGTCTGATTTATATCTATTTCTCCTTTATAAATCACAAACATATTATTTCCTTTTCTTACTTTTCTCACACATTATAGTTTTATAGGGCATCATGATAAATATGCCATAGACAAAGGTCAAGTAAAGAATAATAAGTCTATTCCTTAAATGAAAACTTCAAAATAAATCCCCTGTGTTTAACAGCAGTATACAGGGGTCAAAATGGCAATGTTCCAGACTAGAGAATAAAATGTGCTATATCTTTGAGCCTCAGTACATTTGTTAAATGGGTATATTTGGACTAATGTACTTAGATGTCCTAGAACTTAAAAAAGACATACAATACATGATAATAAATTAAATAACACCATTATTTTTAGATAGACTTGGATTGGGTGGTTTATTGGGCTTAGCTGAGTAGCAATGGTAATTAGCTGTTTTTAGTATAATAGGTATATTTCTTCTATAGACTTACATAACCAAGCATTTTAGAACTGAGCTACCTCTTGCTTAATAAGCTTATTTTGTGGAGCAAAATTTGTAGGAAAAGGTAGTGAAAATAATGAAAGATAATTTTCAAATAACATTAATATTTTGATAAAGACAATAATTGTGATATGCTCTTTGTGAACATTAAGAATGAAATACATCATTTGGGTTTATCTTCAGATTTTCTGAGTCTTCATCTAAATTCTAGGGGTAGACTGACTATTTTACGTATCTTAAATTTAGTTTAGTGCAATATATATCAATATTTTGACAGAACTGATTAGAAAAAAACAGGAAAAACCAGGAAAACCAACTATAATTTTCAATCAGGTCAAAGTCATCATTTCTTGGAGATAAGTGAATTAAAAATTTCATCTATATCGTACGCATAATCAGTGAACATCTGCCTTATTTTATATGTTTTATTTCTCTTTGTTTCTTAACAAGGCAATACATACCTGACTTTTGAACTCCCTGACTGTATGAGCTGTGATAGGGCACTACGGGAGGAAAAGGTTCTTAAAAGAACACCTAAGCGTTTCAGTCCACATACATTCATTCAATGTGTGCCAAAGCTCCAAGGTACTAATGCATGATTTAATCTCGAGATGGGTCACTGTCGTCTTGACTCCTATTTACTGCTGTAAGCCACTCGATACTTATCCTATAGAGTTCTTTTTTCTGACAAGTTAGTCTCCACTGTGTGCAATGAAGAACTCCTTATCTTTAAACACTTAAAAATTTCTTGACTAAACCTAGCTGGTGACTCTTGAACATAAGGGAGGAGAAGGTGAAAACACAAACTGAAGAAAACCAGAAGTATTATTTTTCTCTGTAACTAAAAAATGATGACTAATATTTGCCATCTTTGTATCACCAATAGCATAGATAGGTTAAACAGAA
>SJYC01103358.1:0-10362 GCA_006408675.1 Madoqua kirkii
TCCTTATTCCAATTCTTATATAGCACATGCTGTAGTTTGCTATTTTTCTACTTGCTTATGTTTGTCCTTTGTTTATTTTGCTTGGCTACACATTTCCCAAGGAAAATCACCATGCCTGTTTTTGCTCACCAATGTTTTCCTTGATGCCCAGAATAGTGGAATATACTAAGATAGTCAAAAATCAGATGACTTAATTAGTCAAGAGAAGGAGAGATTAATATAATCCTTGCAATAACCCAGAGTAACCTCTACTGTCCCTAGTTTGCAGTGAAAAACGCAGAAACTGAGTGGTACAAATGGCATGTCCAAACCATGGTGCTGGCCAGTTATATGATTAGAGATTACTGTTAAATCAGTGTCCCCACTCTTCTCCATGGTATTCTGAATTATTTCATTGTGCACCAGTGAATGACAGTATGTAGTTCAGGGAGTAATCTCTGAAGAGAGCAGGTCCAAATTCAGGAAAGTTTCTAAACTTCCCTCATCTCTATAGTGAGCATAATAATACTGACTGCTTCTCTGGGGGCTCAGACAGTAAAGCGTCTGCCTGCAGTGCAAGAGACCTGGGTTCGGTCCCTGGGTTGGGAAGAAAAATCCCATGGATGGAGGAGTCTGGTAGGCTATAGTCCATGGGGTCGCAAAGAGTGGGACACAACTGAGCGACTTCACTTTCTTTCTTTCAAAGATAACATTGTGACTATTAAATAGATGATAGATGTAAAGTGATTAGAACAGTGTAAACATTACTATTGTGATATAGTGATTATTATTCCTATCTTAAAACAAAAACTATATAATTGATTGTCAAAATTGTCTTATGTGTGGAAGTTATTTGAATTATATCATTTCACTGAAAAGCTAAGGATCATTTCTTATACTTCTATTGTATTGAGATTAGCACATAAGTCTATGCCATTCCTCAAAAGGCATTTGAGCTATATGTGTTGGGTGGATGGCTAAATGGAAGATGAATAAAAAAGGAATGACTTAATTCCTTTGCTGAAAAATAGATTGCAAATGACAAGTCCAGTCTTAAACAATACTTCTAAAATTATTAAGCAAGCACAGTCTTTTTAGCATATGATTAAACCCAAAAGTGCTGCGTGTTTCCTGAATGTAGAGATACCCTCTAGAGATCAGAACAGTCCAGAATTTTAGCCCAGACTCTCCTCTTAACTTTCCTATATGAGTCTCCTTGTACTACCCAATGCCTATAAAATAGGGTTACCAGGAAACAGAAAAATGACAATGATGATACTTAGCAACATATCTGACAAGGCCATTGTCATCACTGAAAGTAGATTTTTAAAACTAAAGCATTTTGACACTTAAACTACTATAAACATCAGAACTATGATTACTTTTAGCAAGAGCTGGCAACAAACACTTGACTCAAGGGAAACAGAAAAGGACTCAAGTGCCAGTCATGACTTCACTCGCACTTATTGGAAACTTTCAGACTTTTTTCCCCTTTGAGACTTAAATAGAGGTTCTCTTCATTATCCCTATTCAAAGGTCTCAGTCATCAGGAGCTTTTCCATAATCCAAAGCAGAAAGGAAGATGAACAGGGAAGAGGGAAGCTCAAGAGGAAGGAGACAGGTTGCTTGAAAGAACAGGACCTCAACAAAGACAGTCCAGGGAGCTCTAAGGACTAAAACCTCAGCTAGTCTCCGAGGAATAACCCAGTCTCCGAGGAAGCTGAATCACTACCTGCCATTCACTAAATCTCAAATAGGGATGAGATTAGTATCCATATCATCCAGTCTGGGCTCATGTGGACTCCTGCAGGACAACACATTCCTCTTCCTCCATGAAGGACAGCTGACCAACTGGGGTCAGGCTGCCACGCCAGGAGGACCCATATAAGTGGAATCTGCTCGCTTTGCAGCTGGGCAGCTCAGCATAGAAACAGCCACCGAGGCAACTTACTTTCATCAGGACAAGAACTTCTCAGTCGACTCTCAGTTCCTCTATTTATGAATCCCATTTAGCCCCAGGCCACTATCAATCTTACGCTGTTCAGAAGCTTACTACTTGTGCTGCGTCATTTTTGCCTAATGCTACGTACACCAAACTACACTGACATCAGTACTGCCTGCCAGAAATGCTTCTACTCAAGTCTCTGATTACTGGGGTAATTGCATCTCCCTAGTTTACCTAAGACAGTGTGAATTTGCATCTACTGTCCCTGTGTGATAACCATACTCCCCTTTCACTCCCTGAAGAATTCTGGTTTGGTCCATAAATAATAGGAGCATATTGCTATGTCCTAATTATAACGCAATGGCCTTCACATTCATTCAGTAGAGAAATGCATCCTTAGTCATATAGATAAAACAAACTACCAATGATTTTTTAAAATGGTAATTTGACTCCTAATGCCATAGTATTTATCTATAGCTGATATACCATATATTCATGCTTATATTTTATCCATCTTCCCTAACTGGAATATAATTTTGATAAGGGCAGGAACTTTGTTTTGCATACTGTTTTATCTGCAGCACTTAGAAAGTAATTAATAAATTTATTTGTTTGCTAAATAAATGAATGACAGAAATCCAGGAGCTAAAGGGGCAGAATCTGAACCTTACTGTGGTCCCAGAACTGTACCAGGGTCTTTACATACACAGCAGTTTTCAAAACTAAAGTGACTCTGTTCATGAAAATATTAAAGACAAATAAACCAACAAATACCAAGGAAAATAATTTAGCCAAGATCATATAGCCAAAACACCTTGGGCCCAGAGCATGCATGCAGCTGTAGCGCCAGAGTGCTTGGACAGGCTGCTGATCTGTAGCTGAACCATGCAGCCTTGTCTTTTCTCTTCCAAGTATTTAATAGAAATATAAATAGACCAGCCCTTTTGTTTTGTTTCCTTCTGTTTTAGCAGATCTGTGGAAATTCAGGTTTAGGTAGAATTAAACACTTATTTTCAGTATCTGAAGAGATATATTTTGATTTTTAAAAAAATGAATTAACTGAAAATTTGTCATGCTTCCAGGTCTAGAAAGTAGTTAATGAAAAGAGCATTATGCCTCATTTCAGTATTTCTTTAAGATGGTTAAGATAGCGCACACTAAATCAGGCAGTGTTGACTGCATTATCACCATCTTGCCAGTAGACAGTAGAGGGAACTGTTAGTACATACAGCAGCAAGGCATAAACAGGCAAAGTGGGCAGAAAGCAACCAACAGCAGCCTACATTGCACTGGGATCTCTTCTGCTTTTAAATGTGAAGCCATTTGATTATGAATTTTTCCTACCTGACAACTCCTTCTAGTCAATTTCAAGTGAAATTTCTGAAAGATTGGATGTGCATACTAAAATACGAAGAACCTCTTTTTTATTGGGTTTCTTTATCGGCATCTCATTGTCATTCAGTTGAAGTGGAAGCTACCTGTCCAAGCCCCCAAGGATTTTCACCACCCCTCTTCTTTTTCTCTCTAGTCATTGTCTCCTCTGACCTCTTCACCTTCTTCTCACAATCTCAACCGTCTGGAACGATTTTCTTATTTTTCTTTGACAAGTGTCATATCTTACTTAAGACTCACCATAAAACTCTTCTCTTCTGAGAAGAGCATTTCAAGCTTGCTTTGATAGATGTGTGGCCCTTCTGGTCACGACATCTACCGTCCTACAGAAAGCCAAGGGCTGATGGCACCAGTCTACTGTCTAGTCAGTTGATCCTTCCTTTCTCACTACTCATGCCTTTCCTCCTCCAAAAAGTGCCAAGCAGACAAAGAGATTTATCTTATCTTTCCAAACAGAGGAGAAATACTTTCACGCAAGAGTTTGGCTATCATGCTAGCCCACATAAGAAGCATCAAACTTCTTCGATAGTTGAGGAAATGATTCCACCTTCAAATACCAGTGGCTTATGGCATGAGCCAAATGCACACTTTATATATTTGTCTTCCCTACATGGCTTTTAATGTATCGGAGAGAAGATTTCATTGAAATTCTTATAAATGCTACCTGAGTTTCTAAAGTTACATTGCATGGATCACTTAAAACAGAGAACCAAGGCCTATTACAATTTCAGTAAAGAATCTATTATGCATAGTGGGACAAGGGAAAAAAAAAACATATGTTTCGTAAACGCTTGCACCAAAAGATGTATACTGGAAGGGTCCTATGGTCATATAATCTTGGAAATCAATACACACTTTCCACTTTGGAAAAATATGCCTGTGTCCTAAGTCATTTCAGCTGTGTCCAACTCTTTCAGACCCCATGGACTATAGCCCGCCAGGCTCCTTTGTCCGTGGGACTCTCCAGGCAAGAATACTCTCCAGGCAAGAGTGGGTTGCTATACCTTCCTCGAGGGAATCTTCCTGACCCAGGGATTGAACCCACATCTCATATGTCTCTTGCACTGGCGGGCAGATTCTTTACACTAGTGCCACCTGGGAAGCCCTTGGAAGTGTATAAAAAGCATTAATCAACATTATCAGAATAAGGCTCTGAGAAGTACTCTCAAAAACAAAATTAATACTATTTTACTCAGTGCTTATCAGAATAGTTCAATCACAGAAATCTTCTTCTTTTAATTAACATGACGCATGTTGTTATCTACCAGAAACAGCATTCAATAGAACACAATTTAGAAAATATTGACTCAGAAAATAAAAGCTGGAATAGGACTATAAAATAAATCAAGTCCAGCCCATTGATCTTATTGATGAGTAAACTTAGACATAGAAAGGATGTCTTGCAAATTCATGAAACATAACATATTTTAGTTTCTTTGTCAGCTTCCTTGAAGCTAAGTTTCCCCATGCCAATCCATCTTCCTCTAACTCCTGCCCAAGTAACTTCTCATTGCCCAGCATCCACATTTTATGTCACAGTCAAATATCTCAAAATTACCCCTTATTGACATAGCTTAAAATTCATATTCCTTAGCATGACCTGCTATCCTCTGCATGAATTGAACATGCAGTTTGTGTCATGGAAATGTGCCTAATGTGCTGACCAAAATGTGGAGCTGCTTCCAAAAGACATTCAGTACTTTTTCACCTCTGGGGATTCTGTTTATCTCATGTACTGAGTTCTTCCCATCCCTTGAGGCCCTCTCAATGGTACTTTCTCTGTAAGGACTTCTAGGGCTCTCTTGAATTGTAATTTTATGTTCACTTATGTTCCTAAAGCACAACATATTTGCACTGCAATTTATTAAACTTCATCGTGTATTTAAGAACTTGTCTGATATCTTCCTTAAGGGTAGGATCTGCATTAGGTTCATTCCAGAACCCTGTTGCCCAGTTAATATTCTAGGGTTAGTCATATAGTTTAGAGTCACGCTGTCATGTAGTGGTAGAGTGAGGACTACACCCTAACACTTTTCAGGATTGGTCTATTCATAATAAAACTTATTAAAAGCAATAGGAATATGTCAGTAAGATACTGTACTTTCACATTTTCACAGAGCCATAATTTATCACCAATGTAACCACTGCTGTGTACTCATCTATTTTATTTTTATTATAGCTCAAGATGACCTTCCCTGGTGGCTCAGCAGTAAAGAATCCAACTGCAATGCAGGAGACATGAGTTTGATCCCTGGGTCAGGAAGGTCCTCTGGAGGATGACATGGGAACCCATTCCAAGATTCTTGCCTGGAGAGTCCCCTGGACAGAGGAGCTTGGTGAGCTACAGTCCAGTGCGCCACAGAGTCACACATGACTGACGTGACTGAGTATTCACACAAGCATAGTTCAAGACGAGAAACAAAAATGTGTGAAATTCCAAACCCATCGCACTAGTTTCTGGCTTGTTTTATTCTAAATGGTAGCATGTTTTTCCGCACAAATGCTTACACACACACACACACACACACACACACACACACACACACGTACACAAATATACAGACCCACACAGCAGTGACATGCCCAAAACATGCAGATGCAATGTGAAAAACTCAGCCAATCATCTAAATGTTTAAAAAATATCCAGATGCTAGGCTTAATGTAGACAAACCATCTGGTAAATCAGCTTAGTTTTCTACTTTTCGTCCAGTTGTTAGATGCTGTGGAAGGACAGCCCTAGGTCTGTACTTAAAGAGGAGTGAAGAATGGTGTCAGATGTATATTGCTACTCTTCTAGAAAATAGTTCTAGGTATCAACAGTATTCTTAAGGCAGAAAAACAGAAATTCCAGAGAGAAATGATTTGTATTTGGAACTGCCCACTTTAAAACACCTTAAGGAACTTTTTTTTTCCCCAGAAACTCATCTTAAAATAATACTGAACTTTGAAGTACTTAATTTCTACCAGCAAAATCTCCAGATTTTTATTTATTATCATATATTTAACAGAAGAAAAGTACCTTCGAGTTATTTTATCTCAATTCCAAATTATCAAATATAAACTGCCAGAAAGCAAATCATCTTTGACAGAGTGAAAAAGAGTTCTGTATCACCTTGTACCAAGTTACAGATCAGAAGATGTTCTACTAAAATGTGCGTCCCTCTACTTCCATGAGCATATTCACATATGATGAGGTACCAGGGTCAAGGTTCAGAAGCAGAGACAGCACAACAGTAATTAGGACTGAAGTCGGTTTGATTTTACTTTGCAAAATAGTTACCTCTTGGCTTAATCATTGATTTCAAACAATTCATAACTAGAATAAATGAACAATTTTTTTCTTTCCAGATAATGCATCAAAAAATCACATTTTAATGTTCTTTTTCTTAAAAAATAACTGCATTTTAAAAGGGAAAGCTAACCAATGTGATAAATGCTACTTTTCTTCTTAATTTCCATTAGGCAGATTTTTTTTCATATTTAGAAGTCATAGTGATATAAAAATGTCCCATAACAAAGCAGTAAAAGGGACAGTGAAAAATCAACAAATATTGTTTTCTTAACAATAAAGTAGCCACAAAATCATAGTACACATACCACCTCTACAAATTATTAAAGGATGCCACAAGATAAAGCAGGGAAAAGTGGTATACAAAAAAATCAGATGCTCTGGAAAAAGCAAGGAGAAAAAGATGGGCATGAAAATTTATAGACAGTTTGAGGGTAGGTTTTCAAAGTGGCATGTGACAGAGCCAAGCACAAATCCTCTTACTTATTAACGGGATTTGTCCCTGTACCTGTCACACATGGCTTTGAAAATATCTGCCTCTGTGAAAGGTATACTGCTTCTCTCCGTCAGTTTTACTCTTAAGAGACTAATGTATAATCTCTTTAGGTTTCATCTTTTGTATTTCTGTGCATATGACAAATTGTTTTGAACACTCTTCATCCATACACATAAGAAGGAGGCACTAAGGGCTTATCACCGCATATTTAAAAATCCCTGAGATACTATTTTCCTCATTGGAAATAACTGTTCTATTAAAATAATCTCTAGATTTATCATTGAAAAAAATTTCCAACTAATGCATTCATGCCTTGGTACCAAAAGGCAATTGTTTTCAACCTTATCAGACATAGTGCCTCCTTTTTATAACAAATATTTTGTAACCCATTTACTATAGTGACATAAAATTTGTAGATCTTATAACCATTCTAAGCACATCATTTAAAAAACCAGTGCAATGCCCCAACTATAAAACAGAAATAAAAAGAAAGTCTTCATAATAAAATAGCAAGTATTTTGAAGTATAAATATCTGAGCATTGCTACATAATGAAGATATGAAAAAGTCAAGTCTGATACCTGTTCAGAGAACCATGCAAACCTGTAAACACATCAGCTACCAATGCAAACCTACACGAGGTTGTTGTATTGATGCAGCAAATACCATAAAGGGAGCTACCAGTGACCAGTAATTGGCAAAGTTTAAGAAAGCAATTTTCACTAAATTTACTTGATAGTTTGATTTTGAAAAATTCAGTGTACATGAACATATGAATAAGCTTTTATAATAACAGGTAAAGCAGAAGTGGGTGTTAGTTGAACATAGGTGTTAGTTGAACATAGGTTTTTCATCTGTATGAATATCTGATAGGATACTCAAAAGTCCTGCAAGCATTGAACAATTTTTCAGTGCCCTGAAACCTCATGCAAGTTGCAAATATCTATCATTCCTTAGTTCACCAAGTCAGAGGTGGTCCTGGTGGTCCCGGTACCACTCCATCTAATAAACTTTCACAAATTCTCTGAAGTTTCTTTTCAGTGATATTGTTCCATAGTGAAAATTACTGCTATAGGATTACAGAAGAAGGAGGGCTAAAACAAATGATGGTTCCTGCATTTTTTGCTTTTATTTTGCTTTGTCTTTGCTAAGGTGAGGCAAAGCTTATCTTTTAAAACTCACATTACAGTTGACATTCTGTTTACACATTCTATGGCAGGAGCACTCAAGAACCTTCTAATTATAACTTTTAGTTAAAAATAAATGGACTTGCTACAAGTCCATGAATGGGGACATATGAATGAAATGGTCTCCATGGAGTATCATGAATACTAAGGTTGACTATTAACATAAACACTAGAAAGAATAGACTTAGTCCTTAGGAATTACATTTCACATGCATAAACAATTAATCCAGGTACAAAAATGTAATTTCTAAATCAGAAGGAAAAATGAGATGCAGAAGGAATTTGAGGGGAAAGAAATAATAGTGTAAGCAGTTGTTTCAATGGAGAAAAATTGCCACATGACATGATATGGTGCAAGATTTATTATTCCATTTATCCATTTACCCTTAAAACAAGTCAACCATAGACATTTACCTTAGAAATCTAAAGTTCCTTATTTCTGTGCAGTACAGTTCTACAGAACCATGGATTGATGGTTTCATAAGGTATCAGTCACACTTCCATAGCATGTGCTGATATAAAAATAAAAGCTTCATTTTAAAGGATAAATAAAGCCACACTATTATCTAAACAGGGTAAAATTTAACATCCTTGTGGTTTGTGGAAATTTTTGATGTGCCTGCTGGCTTTTCAATAAAAATCAATTATGCCTTAAATGCAAGCGGTAGTCAACATACTACAGACTATAAATTCAATTTCATACTCAGAAATATGGATTAGCTGAACTTGATGCCCTTCCATTGATTTCAGAAAGCAAAAGCTGATAAGGTAAATAATAGTAAGAGGCTCTCTGACACTCCACATCAAATTCCGGATTTCCATATTATTTTTGTAAGAACTTTGCAGTCACCACAATATCCTCCTTGTGAAATATGTATGATGAATAGATATTATATGGATTGCTGATTCATCTCTCCATACAGAATGGATATTTAGCTTTCATAAGTCAGAAGAAACTGCACAGAGAAAAGAATATTATTATTTCCCTTGGCTCAGTGCAAGGTATATGTCAAGTGATTGTGAATAAATCCATAGGATAATTAGAGAACATCAATTAAGCACTGAGTTCCCACCTAAAAAAATAAAATTTGTATAAAAAAGGAGAAAATGTATAATCTTCAGTGTCTTGTATGTGTGTGTGTGGAGAGAGAGACCGAGCATTTTAAAAACTGAAAACACTCAAATGAGCACCTCAAACTGGCAAGAATCTCATGGAGGGGGCATCAAGAGAGGGGAGGAAAAGAAATGATTCGGTGCTAAGAAATCTAAGGACTAATAATCATGAGGAAGAAATTTAGAAAGATTTTAACATAATGGGAGTCCAGTCACATCTGCAACAATTTTCTTCTTACCTCCTTTAATGCGGAGAACATTTAGGTTTTATAGAACTGCTCTAGTCCACACTTCGAGCATTTACGGATCAACCATTCTCTATTGCAGTAAGCCTAGTGCATTCAGCTAAAATCCCGAAGAGTTCTTAGGAAGCTTTAGTTCACAGGCCCTGGTCTCACCTTTTGTCAACATAAGTTCCTGCTTTCCTGACACAAACAAGGGTTGCTCTGGCACACACGCAGTAAGCTAAGAGAACAAAACCAGCCCATATTAGTTCAAAGACATACATTTCTTAAAGGAAGCGATCCTTAACGGCTTCTCTAGAAGCCAGCATTTTTCTAGTTCATATAATTATTTTGGTAAACATCCATGGCCTATTATCTCTGCCACTCCAAAGAAATTAATTATATTTTAATTTCTCAAGATAGAAGTAATTTTTTTAAAAAGTAAACTTATATGTCATTTATTTTACTGAAGCACAAGTAGTTTTATTAAAGGATGTTAAACATAAATGTAGCCTATACAAAATGCTATAAATACCAAATGAAACAGATCCTAAAGAAAAATATCTCCAGTAGTGAATACTTTTTTCATATATGCATCTATATAGTATCTGTTTCTCATCACTATCAGTTTCTGGAGAAATCACAAAGAAAAATAGCAGTGTAGTTGTTGTAGATTCCTTTCTTGAATAAGAAATTGTTTACACAAGAAAAATAAAATCACAAAAGGAATGCTACAGT